>JAUMGZ010213239.1:0-11841 GCA_032359645.1 Pododesmus macrochisma | reverse complement strand
ACGTGCAGATCTTTGTCTGGCCTCTACCCTTCAACCTGTCTGACTTGGGTGACCCTACCAGAAACACAACTTCCCGCCAGCATAGCTCTCCAGGTCATAGAGATAGTTCAGAAAGGATGAGCCAATGCCCTATGGGCTTTTGTTTTAATAGAAGTTCGTGTTGTTTCTATTTTCAGTTAATAAATGTATATGTTTTTAGTTTATCTGTGTGCGTCCAGCGATTTCCTTTTGTCCATGCACTTACGGCTTTAGAATAGCGTCTTGGTTTTTCGAATTGTCCACTTTAGTCTTGTAATATAAAAGAGGCATCACATGACATACATGATACACACACTGTGAAATCGCTGTATAAACGCGAATAAATAATGATAAAAAGAGGATACTCTCTTTTTGATGATGAGTAACGTTTATATCGCATTGAGTGGGGTTGTTTTACATTTTTCACGAGTGCGTAGCACGAGTAAAAATACAAGCATACGACCCACATTAATACCCCTCTTCTGAGCACACAAAAATAAAGTTATACAATGTTTTCTGGAATATTTACATTTTTTTATTACCTTGCACTTCTGAAGAAGAGGGTAGGCAGCCATTTTGTTGGGCTTCCCTTTTAATTGGCTATGTGAAAAAATGCCACGCTTTCCATTAAATAAGTATTGTTTGTTATTTTCCACCAATACAATGTAGCATTTATTTATTAACAATCCTTATATTTATTATTATTTAAAATGTAATAACATGTAATATGATTTTGCAAAACAAGCTTTATAGAGTGTGGTTATACACATGAAAGACCTTGTGTCTAGGCAATAATTATTATCGCACCTCGGACAAGTTTTCTGAACTTATGACTGGTTCTAAGTAAGTCAACTTGTGGCCCTCTATGAGACTTTAGCAGGTCAGTACATTTCTTATGGGGCAATATATGGCACCGACAAAAATCGTCGCTAAACAATTTTAAAGTTGAATTGTGGATGCACTTTGAATATTTTTCCCTTTTAACGTGTTGTTGCGCTATAAGATGAATAAAATACAACTTTGTTTCCATTAAATTATCTCTCATTGTCTTATTAATATTTGTTAGGTCTAGTTTCACTTTACGCATTACAGTGTTAAAATATGATAGATATGGGGAAAATGTCAAAGGACACGAAAGGTCCAATGAATTCGTTATAAGGTTTGCTATTGATCCCCTACAGTACTATAGAGGGTCAGTAAAATTAATAGGTGGTGAATAGACAACCATATAACTAAAATGATCGTTAACTTAGCTTGACCGCTTTCCTTATGTCATTCCACGTGAGTAATACTTCGATGTTTGTCGACCCAACATATGCTTAATTCTTCACAGAACACAGAGGAACAAATGGTCCAGTGCATGTTACTGACAAGTTTTATAACACTCCTTTGTTGGACGTTTTTTTGAAAGCTGCAAAGGAAATAGGTCTCCCTCTGGTGGACTGTTCCGGTGACTATGAACAAGGTTAGTAACAACATTCATGTAGTAAATATCATGTTTATTTTACAACACTAGTTAATATAACTTGTTAGGTTATAGACGACTTATGTTTTGCGATACAAGTAATTGGAACTTTCTGTTGAGTAAGAATCATATACTTGTTATTGGTTTATGACCTTATTTAACCTGGTTTGTGAAAAAATACATTTTTTCTGAATGCATCAGCATAAAGTTTCAATAAAAACCTTAGACACACAGAGACAAGACATGGACCTTTTATTCTCTAATATTTACGGAACTTGTTTTTTTTTGTCAATTAAAACCATACGCCGAGATTCATCTGCCCCCTAAACACAGTAAAACCGCCGATATATGGTCGCAAATCTTTAAAAAAAAAATAATACGGTTATCCCCTAATTATGGCTTTGTTGTTAATTTCCTTTCAATGGCTGTTTTTACTAAGCATGAAAAGTTAGTAAAGTTTCGTTAATTTAACCTGAAGCTCGTGTATCTTCACAAAGTTACCAAAGTTTAACTTAAAAAACTAATCAAAATTTTTAATTTGGTACGAATTATAAATGACTGACAGGCGTTGATGTTGGACAACATTCCTTCATCTTCTTCACGTGGGTATTGCTCGGGACAGACATTTAGAAAGTGTAGTTCATTCACTAATATAGGTGTATAAGGATACGACTTGATATGTGTGGAGTGTGTATGCAACTTTAACTGAAAAACAAATAAATAAAAAGACGAGGATGTGATTATTTTCTGGTGGATTCTAGTAAATAAATGTAATGGTAACTGATATTAAGTGACAGGTTTGTACTCCTAAGTACATCGAAGAGATCTTGCGGTGACAATTTGTCGGGAGTCGATAGGAGTCTTAATAGCTTACTAGAACAAACAATATCAGAAAACGGAATACGTTCGAGGGACAGATGAATATTGGTCTATCGAGACCACAGTCACTTATATTTCAAACAAAACGGAAACAATTTATTGATTTATGCTCTGTGTAGTATGTACCTAGATCTGTTACAAATTGAAGACTAATTTTAGGGACCTGCAAGTCGCAAGCAAGTATAAAGAATGGGAAGCGATTTAGTGTAGCTGATGCTTATCTCAAACCAGCCACGGGGCGATCTAATCTACACGTCGCCATTAATTCCATCGTAACAAAGGTAAATACATTTTATTATATATTATACTTTCTTTAACAAAACCCACTTAAACGAATTCGAAAAGTTAAAAGCACATACTTACAAAATTAACATATTAATCTCATATCAAAAGTAATCATTTTTTCAAGCCTTCAGAATGTTTGGGTTATTTAAGCAATAAACTGCATAGATGTTGCAGACCTACTGGTATAACTGCAGCATGTGTCACGGGTAAACTGAATGGAGCGCGTTATAAATTTGGTGTCGTTAAATTTTCAAAGAAATATAATAGAGTGTTTTTATCTGTACAACAATTTTATTGAAAGACAAATTCAATTGATAAATTGTCTGCAGGTGGTGCATACATCAGTATCCTTTTGTTTTGTTTGTGTTAATGGACCAACAATGAATGTGTTTACATGTAACATAGCTTCTACACAATAATATAATATTTTACTATGTGTTTTATTTGATTTTATTGAATTTATTGGTACATTTGAAGGTACTATTTGAAAACAAAAAAGCCATCGGGGTAGAAGTTATCAGGAATGGGACCAAGCAGACAATATTGGCCAACAAAGAAGTAATTATTTCTGCTGGAGGCATCGAATCTCCACACCTTCTCATGTTGTCCGGCGTCGGTAAACAGGACCATCTAAAACGATTTGGTGTAAGAGTTTTGATTGTTTAAAATATACGGAAAAGCAGTAAAACAATAAACAGTAAAGATCTTAGATTCAATGGTCTCAAAATAACCCCACACATCCCAATAAAATAGGAAAACTACATAATAGAAATGAAATAAAACAGTGAAATCAAGAAACGAAATATATACTGATGCCATAAATCTTTAACTCAAAAATTAAAATAAATATAATATGTGTACCTTACAAGTCCAATGCGTTCACTACGCTTCACCACCAACTATCATATACGTATAGCTATACTATATATTACGTGTTGTTTTGTTTATAAATGTATATTTGGTTCATTTTTCTGTGTGCGTCCAACGTTTTCTTATTGTTTGCCAATGTCCATGGACTTACGGCCTTAGAATATCGTTTTTCGATTTACTATTTTGTTAAAGTAGGGTTAAACGTCACTTCCAGAGTATTTCACAGATTTCGTGACAAAAGACTAAAGGAGAACACCAAACGATAGGACAGGAAGAGTTTAATTGTTTAATTAGGGCTTGGCTTAACGGAACAACCAGAATATTTCAGAATCGGCGACAGGAACGGGAAATCAAAGCAAACGGATTAGGTCAGAAATGAAAGGATGAACTGTACAATGGGATCTTTATCGTACCAGGGGCTAAAACATCTCTATATACTCGACTGCAAGCTAAGCGCCCCCTCCGATTTATTTATTTTATTAGGGTTTAACGTCACGTCCAGAATATTTCACCGATATTGCGACAAAAGACCAAAGGAGTAAAACCAAAAGATAGGACAGGAAGAGAAGCGGCGACAGAAACGGGAAATAAAAGTAAACGAGATAGTTCAGAAAGAAGGATGAACCCATGCAACGGCGTTTTCGCCTACTCTTATCGAACTTTACATGGGGATCTTTGATATAATTTTAAAAGAAAACCATGCAAAGAATATCTACATCAAATAAAAAGGTCTACCAATTAAAAGTCACCGCTGTCATTTTAGATAGACTTTGGCAACATCGGAAATATTTCGGAAAAATGACCATGCAAGGAACATAGACATCAAGTTTTGCGAAAATCTGACAAGCAGTTCTTGGTAAGAATTCGAAATGTCTTGATCAAGCAGAGGCCCTGGCAGCCATTTTGAATAGAGTTTAACAACGGCGAATATATTTCTGGAAAGAAACCATGCAAGGAACGCATACATCACGTGACATGAAATTCTGACAGGTATATCAGTCATGATCTAATGGATCAAGTCTTGTCCAGGTCAAACTCTGTCTCACGCCTTTAAAAGCATTTTTTTTTTAAAATTAAACCAAGAAATAAAGGTGACTACCATACGAGGTGTGGAACAAGTGGTTTTCATCAGTATATAGTATAACAAGATATAAAATAAAGTTGTACTATAAAATACAGCATTTGAAATTTCGAGCAATATCTATTGGACGCTATTATACATGAAGTGCATGTGTAATTATACAAAGAAAGCAGTGCGTTACATGATACTATTATGTGATCATAAATGTGTATCGATCTTTTTTTTGTAAATTTCTCAAGTATATTGGAGTATCTATGAGAATTTCTGATTTATCAAACCTTGAATACTAACAGGAACAAACATATCAATATAAGTTACATCATAAAACAAGGTACGTTTGTTTGCATAAAGAGACTATTGATGTGCTATGGTTTGGAAACAATGTTCAAATTCTTTGTTTAATCTGTGGGTGATTCCGACATGTAATATCATGTGAAAAACAAACAAGTGGAAGCTGGATGAATTTGTTTTTGTTCTTGAAACAATCGATAAAGACTGTCTACGTGAAAGGCGCACACAAATTACTGTTTCAGTAACTGTTTTCACCGGATGCATATAACAGGAACCTATTAAACTGCCAATCGCAGTTAAGTACAATGTTAGTGCATTTCAATTAAAAGAAATTAAGAGATAACTCAAAATTATTTTTAATTGATGATGCAACATGAAGTTCCCTTCAATGCTAGTGTGCGATCTGAGGCGTGTAACGATTAACACAATTTTTTTAACTTTTAGTTGAACAAATATATAAAAAGCTTATCATCACTGAAATCGAACCTGATATTATAAAGCATAATAAAGAGTAGCAGATACTTGTGTAGTAGATCATCATAAAGCGGACTTTGATTAAAACTGTCAAATTAATTACACTGTTTAAGGAACCATTTGTTTGTTTGTTTAACTAGGGCTTAACTTCACTTTCAGAGTATTCAATTAATATTGTGACAAAAGACCAAAGGAGAAAAACCAAACAATAGTACAGAAATAGAAGCGGCGACAGGAAGGGGAAAACAAAGCAATATGGATAGTTCAGAAAATTACATCCACGCTATATATTCATTCAAGTTATTATAAGATGAATGTTGTTGTATATCGTAGATTTTTTGTGGTCTCGAATCAGATGTGATAACAAGATTTTCAAGACAGTCTTAAAAGTATTAAACCAATTTGAATTTTCAGCAGAAGCTATTTTCTTTCATTCGAAACTCTAAGTCCGATGGTTATTTGATATTATCTTTCATCTGTTCTGTGGAGATGCAATAGAAAGAAAGAAGGCAGAAAACGACCAAAAACAGAAAGCAGACAAACGCAAAACTAAAGACAGATTGAGAACAGTCCAAGTTCAGCTAAAAATCCGTACAATAGATCAATATTTCCGGTTAACAAATGACTTCGTTATTATATTTCAAAGTCTATATAAATAAGCGTGACGTTTCACAATGATGGTAAAATGAAAAGTAATAACACAAAAACATTTCAAGTCTTTAAGATGTACTGATCCTTTCATTCTGTCGGATGTATTCTACTATACGCGTATAACTAAATAGTACTCACTGCCGTTATTAACACTTTTTGGGAAATATATCTGCATGAATTGGACTTCAGACTTTTCGCTTTATATTATGACCAGTATTCGCTGTATATGAACCTTCGATGAAAACAATTCTGATGCGTTATAAATTACAATACACCGAAAAAGCAGTATTTCTCATCTTTTATGTTATGTTTGCTTCGTGAATGTATCACTTTTTAGAGGAAATATAAACAATTTGCTTCATTCTACTTTTCTCTTGTTGTATTCCAATGTGGTAGGACTGTGACTCCTTCTTAGAAATACTATTTGGTAATCTACTTGTTCTTTCGTGTTCTAAATCTATCGTCCTTGCAAAATCACGTATTGGTGCTCTAACAGGACGAGATTGCACAATACATCTCATTTGTTATTTTAAAATTAACTTTGCCATCATTATCACTTGTCATATCAATCACATCCCTATAAACTAACGTACTTTATCACATTGAAATAAAGATTTATTGTACGAATTTTGTATTTAGCAGGAGCCTACTTGATCACATCTATTTATAGATAAAATAATACTCGAGCAGTTTATTCCTCCATTTTGCCAGAAGACACTCTGACCATCAGAGTGACCTTTACAAGAGGCATTCTTTTCTGTAACTAATGTTGGCGGTGATATGTCTAAATTGATTGAAAATGCAAAGCCATGCAAACACTTAATAGTGACTTCCTGTCCATATTCAGCCTCGTTTTGGTTAGTAGTCACGTGACTTCCAATCTGCAAGTCTGAGCAGCGCTTTTCTAAAACAGATGCACACAAAAAGAGTAAATTTATCAATACATGCAAGGCACCAATTCGCCAGAACCATGCAAAGGAAAAAGTTAAACGAAAGAATACATGTACATGCAAGTGTAAACTCTTTCTGAAACAAAAAGTGTACGCATTGCGTTGATACGTCAAAGAGAGATAATATGCATATGTGACTTGAGGAATTCAAAAGATATAACTCCTTTTTTATTTTGTTTGCCGATTTTAATAGTTTTTCGTTTCATTGTATCTCTCTCAATAATTTCCTGATTTCGACATTGGTGTTGATTATTATTAATAGAAGATCAGTGGACCTAGATGCGCCAGCCTGATAACATGCGTCACCTGTCTTTTGTTTTTGACGGCATTTGCAGCTAATAGATTTTGATTAACCATAAACAATGTTATTTAATGTTATGAAAAAAATGATGTTCTAGCAAAATTTCGTGAAAATTTAACAAACGAATGTTGACATAATGTTAAAGAGATTTCAGTCATCCAGATCCCAGGTGACTTATTGCATGGAGATTGATAATGTCTACACAATTAAGAAAATCAATCTGTAAGGAACATCTTCATCAAATGTAAAAAATCTGACCAATACTTTTTAACCATAAGAATACGTATTCATTTGTATCTACTTGGATCTGAAACCAAATATATTATAAATATAAATTCTCCTTAGCTGTGGGCTTATTTTGGACCAAAAGGGTCAATCAAAACAACTTTGGGGCAACATCTAATAAAAATACTAATCGTAAAATTATGTTATACTAGCTCAAAAATTGAAGAAGAAGCGTTTTGAAGTTCAAGGTCACCTAGATCAAGGTAAATACTAATGTAAATGCGTTTTTTTACTTGAATGGACTGGTCATAGCTATGGTAAGCCGACATGGCGTTTGTATATTCATGACCAGATGATGTACATATATAATAACTTAGGTATATAAGATATCCTTTATGCTATATACGATATCTAAAATAGTATATAAGATATCCCAAATACTATATAAAAATGATGTATAATATTTAAGATATCTCATATAAATGATTATATAAAATACTTAATACGAAAAACCAAGACGATATTCAAAAGACATAGACAAATAACAGCAACACATAAGTTGTACACAAAGAAGAGAGCAACAGTTATAATTATTAACTAAAAAGGAAGCATTCCTAATGTGATATTGTAAAGTGTATCGCATATACTATATAAGATATCTTATTTAGTATTTCAGATATATTCTATAATCGTTAATATGAGATATCTTATAACTTGTATAAGATATTGCATTTATTATATAGGATATGAAAATATAACATTAGATGATATAAGATATATATTATACTATATAATATGTTTTATATAATTGCATGGTGAATAAGATATCTCATATGACATATGAAATATCTTGTTAACATACAAGATATCTTATATACATATCAGATATCTTACAAAATATGTTATATATAGAAGATATCTCAATTTATTTGAAATCGCTGTTCTCTCGTGAATGAAAACTACGGTTGACTTGACATAATTTCCAGACCTTAATGTTTAATTGTCTTCTAAGTATGAAAGTCTTTGGCTCAAATAAAGTCAAAACCTTTAAATCTTATGTTGATGCCCGACCATAGTGTTATATATCAGTTACATATTATTGGATTGACAATATTTATGGATAAATCATTAAAATCAGCGATTTAATATAGACATGTTTGTGAAATAGAAATATGTAAAATGATAAACGTACTTATACATGTCGGTAGGGAACCAATCCAAGACCCATTTGAACAGTTTAGTTGGAGCTGACCATTGACCAGTGCAAAGTACTGACTGCAAGAAAACGTGACTGTTTCGTTGTCGATCGCCTCCAATGTTGTATTAGCAGGAATGTTAGGTGTAAGACATTGCTCATCTGTTAAAAACAAAAACAAAAACCAAATAAAAAGTCTGTGTAAGCATATTCTCTATATCCTTTTTTTCTGTTGATCCTATGTCTTCTTGTCAATGCGCATACGGAAGAACTTATAATATTTAAGCTCTTAATATAGTACAAACAAGTACATTTAATAGTGTATACCAACTATAGTACACACCCGTACATGTAATAGTGTATACCAACTATAGTACAAACCAGTTCATTTAATAGTGTATACTAGCTATAGTACAAACCAGTACATTTAATAGTGTATACTAACTATAGTACAAACCGTTACATTTAATAGTTTATACTAAATTTAGTACAAACCAGTACATTTAATAGTGAATACCAACTATAGTACAAACCCGTACATTTAATAGTGTATACCAACTATAGTACAAACCAGTACATTTTATAGTGTATACTAACTATAGTACAAACCGGTACATTTAATAGTTTATACTAACTTTAGTACAAACCAGTACATTTAATAGTGTATACCAACTATAGTACAAACCAGTACATTTAATAGTTTATACTCACTTTAGTACAAACCAGTACAGTTAATGGTTTATAATAACTATAGTACAAACCATTACATTTAATAGTGTATACTAATTATAGTACAAACCAGTACATTTAATAGTTTAAACTAATTATAGTACAAACCGGTGCATTTAATAGTTTATACTTACTTTAGTTCAAATCAGTACATTTAATGGTTTAAACTAATTATAGAACAAATCAGTACATTTAATAGTGTATACCAACTTGTTAAATTAGAGCCTAATGACACTTCCAGAATCTTTCACCGATATTGTGACAAAAGACATAGGGAGAAAAACCAAAAGATAGGCCAGAAAGAGAAGCGGCGAGAGGAACGGGAAACGATAGTGAAAGAGATAGTTCAGAAATAAGGATGAGCTCCTGCAACGGCGTTCCCGCCTACTCTTCTATCGAACTTTACATGGGGATCTTTATCGTGCCAGGGGGGGTAAAAATCCCTGTACACGGAACCGCCAGCTTAACGTGCCCTCCAAAGGACGTGATGATATTTGCCTTACCTCTAACCTTCAACCAGTCTGACTTGGGTGACCCTACCAGAAACACAAGTTCCCGCTAGCATAGCTCTCCAGGTCACCGACACGCGCAAACTTCATTATCAGGAAAATTGACATCTTAACGCTTTCAAGATTTTACGTGAAATCAATTGGAACTGTGACATTTGTGTTGTATATAAGACAACGTTTGATCTTTTGGCACATCTCACGTTTTGAACAAATAATCAAGTTGTTTCACAAGTACTGACGCTGAGTTATTGGTATTTCAATAGTGACATGTAAGATGTAAAGTATCGTTCAGTATCCAAAGGACAATATATGAAAGAAACGGAAATCAACTAAAACAATCATGATAACCAAGCCAATATTTACTTTATTTATGTTAACATTTATATAAATATAATGACATTTATCAAATAATAATGACGATAACAGATGAAGCAGACAGAATATGTGTTCAAATAGGAATACAATAGAATACACAAAGCATTCAAAAATAACAATGTTTTATACAGAGCTCAATAAATAGTACTGCACTTTATAACAGCAAATGGCAATATCGATAGTTTGGAGAAATGACGCACTTTAAAAAAAACCTAATGAAAGCAAAGCACCTTAATTATTGTTGTCTTTGAATTATGAATTAAACAGTTCTTATTCTGCCATGTCAAGGTCTTGGCGATCACCGTGAATCAAATCAAGGTACGCTGTTGTTCTCAAGCTCACTGTAACAGTATCAGCAATATTTAGCATGATATTAATTTTCTTTATTCAATCAATTATATTGCTTTCTACAAGTTTCCGTGGGATGGAGTTTTGATGTTGATATTTTAATTGCTTCTAAAAGTAATAAATATTTATATTCAACAAACAGTCTGAATTCTAGTATTGCCTAGTGTCTCTAACGATTGCACTCAATCATGTCTATACATTCCTAATTTACCGCATCATTGATGCTCATTCCAATGCCAAATCAATCAATTTTACTGCAATGAAACAGGGAGCATTCGAGATTTTTTTTTATGTTTTGTTAATTGTAAAAGAATGAATCATTTAGTTTAGAACGATAAAAGTAAATTCAGAAAAAATACAGGTATAAGATTTGTCAATTTTGGGTAAAGATGATGGGAATGTATGATTGTCAGTTGAAGGTATGTCGTGAAAAAACATAAATTACAAAAGCATATTAAAGAGTAATAAAATGAGGGGAAATGGAGACAGAAATAATTAGTATTAATGTACAGAAATAAGAAATATTGTTTGCTTTTTTTTATTAAGGCTTAACGTCACTTCAAGAGTATTGTGACAAAAAACCAAAAAAAGAAACCAAACGACAGTAGAGGAAAAGAAGCGGCGCCAGGAACGAGAGGCCAAAGCAATAGGAAATGTTCAGAAAAAGATGAGCGCATGCACGGCATTTCCGGTTACTCTTCTATTGAACTTTACATGGGAATCTTTGTCGTGCCAGCCCAGATAGCATGCTTAAGTTGGGCCAACGATGGGTTTTAGTTGTATCGTTGGTTAATGGTTGGCAGAGGCGTGTAAACACCGGGCCAACGTTGGCAAAATATTATCTAAACTATTATTATTTTGTGTATGTTGGGCCGATTATTGACATGAATTCCTGTCCAAACTTGTGTTAATTTGCTATCGTTGGCCAAACATTTCACCAACGAAACCAATTCTAAGACTGCAACTTTAAAGTCCAACGTTTATTATAACAAATAAGATAGAAATGGTATACATGAGTTCTATTTGCTACAATGTGCGACATATAATTCAAATTCATTTGATGTGCTGTTCCCTAAGTTATATCTAATTAGTTTAATTGGTTTTTTATGTTTTAATAAATTTTGATTTTTGGCCGAGGTTCAGAAGTCGTAGACTTCTATGTAAAAATAGTTTTTATCAGGAAATTCAAAGTGAA
>JAUMGZ010213228.1:0-11842 GCA_032359645.1 Pododesmus macrochisma | reverse complement strand
GCTTTATCTGCAGGTGCTAAGACATATTGTTTGTGAATTATCTCCAACTTTCGTTTAATATGATTAACCTTATAAACTAAGGTCATTAGTGGGGAAAAAGGGGGAAGATTCTTGAAAAATTTGAAAAATCTTCTAAGAAACGAAAAGGCTTAGAGCTTATTGCTTTGATATGTAGTTACTTTAGGGTACATCAAAATCAAGTTTGTTCAAGGTGTGACCCTGGGGTAAATATTAGGTTACGCGTTTTGGGGGTCAAAGTTCAAAATTATAGCATATATGTAAACTTCACATTTTCGATTTCCTGTCAAAAACTACTGGACCAATTTTATCCAATCTTTGTAGAAGGGATCCCTTGGAAAAGGGGGTTCATTTGAACTTTGATGAGCTTATAGCTCTATATAGGCTACAATTGTGCTATGTACACTATTGACAGCCAGCTAGCTGGCTAACATGTTTTAAGTCAAACTCCGATTTTCATTGATTTGTGTTCTACTTTCCTTTTCATAGTCTAGTCAAATCAAATTATTACGCCATTTCTAACGTTAATCACCTGATCACTATAACAGTAAGTTACCATATATCAAACATGCGTGATCTGTTCAATACAGCTCAGCATCTATATCTTATGTGTAAATAGTAAATTCATGTGAAACATGGATCACGACAACTTCGACATCGCGTTTTACAGCTTTTGGTTTATTTGGCGGGGAACTCTCAAGTTCTGTTTTTACCGGCTAATCGAAAACGCGTAACAAAATGTCTCTCAAAATGCAATTTTAGAATACAAATAAACAGAAAAGTATTGAATGTAAGCGAAGATATATATATACGAAAATGTTAATATAAAATCCAAATGCAAAACTGTTCAATGCAAATAGGATGAACATACAATACAAATGATCAAATATAATACACAAATGAACAAAATGAATATACAATATAAGTAGGCAACTATGTAATACAAAACGAACAATATACAATCTAAATGAACAAATATGCCATACGAATGAACAAATATGTAATACGATTAAGAAAATATACCATACAAATAAGAAATATGCAAAAAACAAAAATGAAAATATACAAAACAAATGAGAAAATATACAGTAAGAATTCGTAAAATATACAATACAAACTCAAATGTTTAAATATTGTAACGTTTCACTTGAAATAAATGAATATGCGAGTACAAAAGTAAAAATCGCACAGAAAATACAAATAAATATACAAAAAATACTAAAACATAACATTAGGAACGCCTGTTAAAACCTAAAAGCAAAGCAGGTAAAGAGTAGGATCTGTGAGTGATCCTTGCCTGCTAAAAATTTGTAACTCAAAATAAAACCTTGCGTGAAAGATATAGTTATATTTGGTGAATATGCCTCATAATCACTATAAGGATGTTAGATGGGTATATTGCTGCCTAAGAATTTAAAGTTAGATATGATAAAACTAGAGTCATCACGCGTGCTTTTCCGTTTTTCCCCATAACGTTTAAAAACCACACATGACCAGATCTCCTCCATGTATCCTTTGTCGCGTGTTATTTGGAATTCTTATGATCGCCCCATGTCTCAAAGAACCTAAACTTGTTTTCCTCAGATGTACAATATATATGTTTTTGGAAAGTTCATTTTCATACCAATTTTTATTATTGATGTTCTTAGAATCACATGGAACTGTGGTCGATGGTATAAGGACGGATGAACTTTGCATTCAGGGCACAAGTGGTACATGCTTTTTAAGCACATCCATACGGTCAAAGCAGTGTACTTGGTACAGAGTATATGAGCACCCGCAAATTGATATTTGCGGAAGAATATGTCTAGGTAAATGGTTATTATCTCTCATCGCTTACTAACGTTAATGTTTAACTCTAAAATAAAAATCCATCTGAAATGCATTCGACTTTTCTCACACATATAGTTTATACTGATAGTACGATGTGCCGTCTCGTTTGTAAGTGTAGTATTCAGCTTATATTAATTACAATGTTTTAAAAACCATATAGTATATTCAATAAAGATTGCGAAAATCTACTTACAATCCTAATCTAATATGTTCCAAATATACATTCAGAATATTCACTTAATATTTTAACTGCAGTAAAATAAAACAATTGCTATAACTACTCACTATTAAATATTTTTACTGCAATACAACTAATTTTGCAATAGTAAAATTATTTTTAGTCCCTTATAATTATTCTTAGTGCAGTATATTACATGTATTCAGTGGCCATCTTATCACAATTTTTATGTTTACTGCGGTAAAATTATTTTGTCTGCAGTAAAAATAAAGCACTGGCCATTACTACTCACTACTTTAACTGCAGTAAAATTATTTTATCTACAGTAAAAATATGGTATATGCAGTGAAAATATGTCATCTGCAGTAAAAATATTTTATCTACAGTAAAAATATTTTATATGCGGTAAAAATAAAGCACTAGTCATTACTACTCACTATTAAATATTGTTGCTGCAGTGGAATTGTTTCATCTACAGTAAAAATAAATAATTATGACAAGATGGCCACCAGGTAATATACTCAAGTTAAAATAATTATACTGGACTATAAATGTTTTTACTGGAATATTTAGTTGTGAGTAGTAATGACCAGGCCAGTGTTTTATTTTTACTGAAGTAAAACTAATTTTAATATTGTAAAATATATAATTGTGAGTAGGAAGGCCAACCATACACGTACGCTTAAATTATTTTGATTGTATTCATGCATGCACTTAACATGACGATGGTGTTTTAATCAAAATACATTGAACAAGCTCGTATACTTTATTGGGTCTCCATTAAACAGTTTGCACATAGCAAACAAATATGTCAACATGATTTTTTGCTATATATGAAGAATGCACCAAAGACGTTGTTGCAAGGATGCGTATTTGTCTTGTCAACAATAGTTTTGTCGAAGTCAGTGGTCAATAATATCTAGCAGACTATTTTTTATCGAATTCAAAAATATTTTATCGAATGCCAAAATACTGTTTTCATATACAAAATATTTTTTTTCGAAAGCAAAAATATTTTTATTGAATGTAAAAATATCTTTTTCGAATACAAATCTAAAATTGTCGAAATTTGTAACGTTTGACATGCCATACAACAGGCAAAAGGTACATATGGTTCCAAAGATAATATACATGTACCGTAATTTACTCCGGATCATAGCGCATGACACATGACTTGATTAGGAGAAAATATTTCCTCTTTGTGGAGATTTGATTGTGTTTCATGTTGCTAACAGAAGGTCACAATATTTTTAGTTTTAGTCTAATATTTGTTCATTTTCTTTAAATTGTGTATGTATTGCTCTTTGTTTGCGTGTATCGCTAGACTTCCTTTTTTTTCTAAGTGTTTTTATGTAAGGTTTATGTTTCTCCTTTGTCCTATTTTTGTTGGTTTATTATAATGTTATAAGTATTTTTTTTGTTAACCTTTAGCTTGTTGCCCTCAAAAAAAATTACATTTAAGCTATAATTCCTGCAATTTATTGAGAGCAACTTGTATGTTTATTTTAGATGATTTTGGTGCTATCTGTCCAATAGACACAACCACTAACCAAGTAGAATTAACGTCCAGATTGACAGGTAAGTTTGTTTTTTACTGGATTGATTATAGCTCATGGATTCCCTATTGTGACTTTCATTAAATATTTACAGAAAACGCTTACCATATCGCGAGAATAAGGATTTGCCTCTAGTTTTTTTTTTGTTTTTTTTTAAAAGTTCGTGATGTTTCCTTTTTTAGTTAATAAATGTATATTTGGTTATTTTTTATTTGTCCGTCCAATGTTTTCCCTTTGTTTGCCCTTGTGTGTGGACTTAAGACTATCTCGTATTTACTACTTTACATTGTCTACTGCAAATCAACTATGTAACATTAGTACAATGTTGATATGGCAATATAACGATAATACAATTCATAATTCATTGTTACTTTTTAGCGCATATGCACTATTTGTAAACAAACAAGATGGCGTCGTTCATCTCAGCGCGAAAACACGGAAAGGACACTGTCAATTAATAACAATTCTATTCAACTTACATTGAAAAACACTGTAAAGCTAATTTTTTTTGTGAATTCCTCTTTCAATACGTGCGTCTTTAAATTCCATGCTTATTGATTGATGTGCCTTATCACAATCTTCAATGCGCGCACTTATAGCAATTTTCTACGAATTAATAGCTTAAAATTAACGACAATCAAAACGTTGTTTAAACTTTATTTAAAAAGGATGACATCTGAATCAGGCTAACTGGCGACAAAGAAAAACGCCAACAAAACATCAGATTACAAAAACGAAACATAAACAATATCACAAAAATATTCTAGGTCAGTCATCAACTCAGAAGGACTTTCATTCATCTAATTGAACGGTGTGGTTAAAACTGTTTATGGTATACCAACCTTCATCTTAACCCGCTGAGGTCGGGACCTCAAACTACCACAATTTAAAAACGATAATTAAATATAAACCTTCTTAACATTTAAATATGACTGATAATTTACAAATCAATGATGTGTGCCATAAACAGAAATTGACCAAACAAATTTGCGTTTCGAAATTTGCCGATATAAAAAATGTCAGACAGTGCACGACACGCAAATTATCGTGCTATTGTTACAGATTTTATCAAAGTTCGCATCCAATAAAAGATTGCGAGACTAACAAAGTATGTTAGAATTGGTATATTATTCATCATTTATCCTAATGAGTTGGTTATGAAAAGTATTTGATTTTAACTTTTTTCTCAAAAACATTATACACAAAATTAGAATTTTATTTGTTGAAGGCTCATACACACATGAAACTCCAAAAAATGATTATAATGGAAACAACTTGCCAAGTTCTGATCATGATAGTAGGATGTTGGTCATCGGAATATTCTCGGGATTATCAATTGGTTTCATCATTTTCGGAGGAATTACAATTTTCATTTATAAAAGACTTCATACAGGGTTTGTAACAATAAATTTATTATTATTTGATATTGTAATTTTGTATATGTCTCATAAATCAACTGTACAATTGTGAGTAAATCATGTAATTTATTTTAAGTTTAAACAAGTTAACAATAGATAGAAATCGGATATTTTCCTGTTGATGCTGCCTAATTAAAATTCGGCACATTGACCTCCGGAAATCACCGAAGTCTTTGTTAAATCAAACGATTAAGCTGGTCGCCTAAAAATACCGTTTACCTTATTATTTACATGTATGCCTTGCTCGTGCTGAGCACTGTTCACAAAGACATCCCAACCCACGTCGTCAACAATCGCTATGCTAGACATGTGTACGTGTTTACAAATAATATTCGACCTGTATACCGTCGTTCAATTTATCGATGTTCTAATTCACTTCGTTCAACCGAACATTACGCATTAAAAAATTAAAAACACAACTGTTATATACTATGACACTACCTGTTTGGTTTATTTTCTGGTTTAAACTGTAAGTGTTTACTTTCGACCGCGATTCGTTACATTTTTTGTAGTGTTGTTGTAGGACATTTTTTACAAGTGAGTGTACGCATGCTCTGTAAATCTAGTTATAAAGTTCAAGACAGGGTCATCGGAATAAGGGGCATGACTATTGACCAGTTATTACCTTCCAGTCCAAAATGCGATAAATCGACAAAATAACATTTTATTCCCATATTTCTATCATTTGCTGGCTGGCAAAGAAGTAGTACACTTTCTCACGAGAAAAGAATTATTAATTACTTGTGTTTCTCAAGTTTCCGAAAAATAATAAACTGGAAAAAACAGTATGAATATGATCAACAGAACGAGAAACATTGACAAACAAACAATAACTGCGTCGAACAATGAAGCACCGGTATATAATTAATTAAAATCAACATCACAACAAACATCAAGACTAGTAATCCGTGCGGACCGACTTAGGACGGTCACCCAGCACGAAACCATGCGGTGTGGTTAAACTGGTTAATGAGGCCTCAGCCTTCCCACTTCCCGCATGAGACTAGAAATATTGAGTACAAAAAAAAATACATTTAAAATTTTAATAAATACACTTCATGGCGCTGTAAATCATCTCAACAACTAACTGCAAACATCAATTGTCAATAAAAATCCAAACGAGTAAAACGTTTATACATATTTACAAAAAGCAAGAATATTACCGCTTTAAAACACTGCATATACGATTGGACCACAATGTCATAAAAGGGTAATGGCCTGTAACGACTTTATTTTCTTCATTCCTCTTTCACTGAAACTGCGACGTCAAGTACAAATGTACAAAATACTTCTTTTTCTGTGATTGTTAGTATAATTCTTCAAATATTTAAAGATCTAATAAGTAGAGTTTAATGAAAAAAATCGCAAAAAGTTACAGCACTCTTGTCGAAGGGTATTCAATGAAACGTTTCACGCATCCTCCACTTGTATATCACTACGAGGTACATATATATGTACCGTGAGTGTTACGTTAAACTGCTGAGTTCGATATGAATATATATTAGTATTTTACACTTTGTTATTTAACATCCTTCAGATTAGAATTTTCTGTCCGGCGACATTTCATATTTTTGAAATAAAATATTGAATGAAATGAATACAGTTGACGTCTTTCTTTTCTTGTGCAATTACGTATTGAAAAACAAATTATCATATCATATTTTTGAAGTTTGAATTTCCATAAAGTTCCATGAAAAGAAACGAAATGCAACCAATCAAATTATCATATTTATTATGACATGCTATTCCTAATGTTTCTTTTTTTAGACTTGTGACTTGCGAATCACAGAAGCCGTCGCCAGCGATCAACGTTAAGAATCCCGAAATAAAAAGCCAATATACTTAAAGAATTCATTGACATACTGATATCAAAGGAAAGGTTAAGACAACTTAGATGTGAACCAATCTAGTTCAGGTGATAAAATGATCACAGATGAAATTGAACTCGTTGATCTTAATATGCACCTACGATCTTGTCTTGTTTGACCAGGGATTTCAGCAGAATGATTATATGCCATTTCAAACTGTCATTTATGTCATATCTATCTTTATGTAACTAAATGTGCATTTGTCTTTGCCGATTTTACCTTAATTGATACTTTTAAATTGATTGTAGAATATTCAATCATTTCATTGTCCATGGAATTAACTTGACTATTTCATTTGGTAAAATTAATAATATCTTATTTTTGCTACAGCTAATTAACATAATAATGCCAGTTTGTGCTGAAATTATGTCCATCGTAATCACATGTCAGTAAAAATTGCTAGAGATTACGTGAAAGTATAAAGAATTCTTCCCCTTGATGTTATTATAAAATTGTTTTGAATACAAATACAAAGAGAGGTGCTTGACACTAAAAGTAAAATATCTATACCTCTTAATGTTTTCAAAGGTTGAAAAAGCTTCGTTCAAATAAAAAATGTCAAGTGACCACAAGTGTTCAGCAAATTGTGACTGGGATTGGAAAGGTATAGAAAAGGGGAAATACTAAAAAACAAATATGAATAGAATCAACAGAACGAGAGACAGTGACAAACAAACAATAACTGCGTCAAACAATTAGGCAGCGGAATGTAATTAATTAAATCGACATCACAACAATCATCAAGACTAGTAATCTATGCGGACTGACTTAGGACGGTCACCCTGCACGAAACTAGGCGGTGTGGTTACACCGGTTAATGAACAGTATGAACAGGATCAACTCAACGAGAAACATCGACAAACAGACAATAACTGCGTCAAATAATGAAGCACCGGAATGTAATTAATTAAATCGACATCAAAACAATCATCAAGACTAGTAATCCATGTTGACCGACTTAGGACGGTCACCCAGCACGAAACCAGGCGGTGTGGTTAAACCGATTAATGAGACCTCAACCTTCCCACTTCCCGCATGAGACTAGAAGTCTTGAGTACAGACATACTAGTACATTTAAAAATTTGATAAATACACTTCATGGCGCTGTAAATCATCTCAACAACTAACCGCCCTCATCAATTGTCAATAAAAATCTGAACGAGTAAAACGTTTATACAAATTTACAAAAGGCAATTGGAAACATGAAAATTTGACATAACCTAGCATAAAGCTGAAAACAGTGGCTAATACGTGGTAGATTCATAGATTCCGCATAAAGTTTAGTATATGAAAAATTACACTGATGAGCAATCAGTGTGCTCGCAGAGTTACAACAGCAACACAACATGATCTAAGCGTCAAAGGTGTATCACAATATTATTTTATTATGTTTTGTTAAGGGGGTATATCTGATGAAAGTAAAACAATAACAATTACAACGTCTGTCCGATGAAAATCGACGTTATCATCGCAGCCAGCAGTTGTCGTGGCCACAAAAATGTTGATGTCAGTGCTTAATTCTTGCACGGTACTAAGCAAGTACTAACATTATTTTTCGTACTATTGTCTTTATATGAAAAAGGATAATTATAAAAGCAATGTGTGTCTAATTTGAATTTAGATACAAGGAATGGTCTCTAAAATTACATAAAGGGGCCACCAATAAATATAATATATATATATATATAAATATATATAAGAAGAAAAATCTAATTCTCTATGTAAAAGAACCTCGTCTCAGATTTTCCAGGTCTAGCTAATGTACCAAATCAAATACAGTTTAACAAAAGGTGTTCACGGCTCATAAAGAGAACATGTTCTTTTTCTTAAATACAATGATAAATTCAAGGAAGAAAAAAAACAAAATCATTCGTTTAATGCATTGACTTCCTGCGACTTTGAATGCCATATTAATTAGCTTTATTATTTTCTGATGAATATAAGCACAATGTCGTAAAGCACATCGTTAACATAGTACGAGTAGTCTAGACTTTATATTTTTACATAGGAGACACGTGTGAGACCACGAGAAAAGAAAATGCTCATTACTAAAAGTTAATTACTCTGATAGTAGTTAAAATGATCAAAAAACACATAGAATGAGATGTATGTAGATAGATAACATCACTAGAAACGAGTGAGCTAACAAAAAAAGGTATGAGTGGAATCAACAGAACGAGACGCATTGACAAACATCAATAACTGCATCAAACAATTAAGCAACGGAATGCAAGGAATTAAATTAGCATCACAACAAACCTCAAGACTAGTAATCCATGCGGACCGACTTAGGACGGTCACCCGGGCCAGCACGAAACCAGGTGGTGTGGTTTAATCGATTCAAGAGGTTTCAACATTTCCACTTCCCGCATGACACTAGAAGTTAGTAGTATAGAAAAACATTTAAAATTTTGATAAATACACTTCATGGCGATGTAAATCATCTCAACAACTAACCGACCTCATCAATTATCCATAAAAATCTTAACAAGTTAAACGTATTAAACATATTTAAACAATTTGAAACACGAAAATTGGACATAGCCAAGTAGTACGTATAAAGCTGAAAACAAGTGGCTAATAAGGGGTAGAGTGATAGTACCACATATAGTTAAGTTTATGTAAAGTGACATTTATAAACAATCATTATGCTCGTAGTGTTACAACAGCAATACCTAAGCCAACTTAAACTGGCAGGAATAAAAAAATGGCGGGGACTGAGGACCGTTGGGGAGTTAATACTCACCCAGTTATGTGTCAGGGGAAAAACCAAATTGGCTATTGTTATAACAGCAGTGTGAGCTCAGAAATAATGAACAACACGAAGTCCGACAAACAACCAGAAAGACCCTGCCTTCTCGATATAGGGAGCTTTCAACTTAATTGAGTCCCAGTAGTATTGTTAGAAGGTGTGCAATGCAAAAGTCTATGCCAGTAAGAGGCGGTAAATGGATCCAATACTAGGCATGTAGTTCGTCTCACTATAAGAGTATCATAGCTACGTTTAAGGAATTTTCTAAGAATTTTAGTAGCAGCAGAAGATACGTCTGGGTTGTTTTAAATCCTCCTACGTTTGTACACAAGATCTCCATAAAATATCGGTTGTGAAATGCCTCTAGTTATATACTGGGAAATACTAACTTGACCATATCTCAAAGGAATCTCTGGATATCTTCTATAAAACTTGCCAAATGTTGTACGCAGATTATGATATCGATACCCCTGTCAACTAAGCTTGGTGATAAGGTCAATATTACGAGAATGAAAGTCATTGACAACTGAACAATCCGAGCATAACGAAGTAATTGAGAAATATAAATGCCGTATGATGAAAGTCCAAATCCAAAATCATCTCTTTTATTGAGATTTTGGTATGAGCTGTTCCGTTAATTTAATAATATAAATGTTTAAGTCTACAAATGGCGAACAATTATCATTTTGGTTAGCCTTGATAAGATTAAGTTCTTTAGGATATATAAATTAGTTGTTTCTTTTGCTATCTAGATTCTTAAGTTTACATTTTTGTCTTATCTTGGATGCGTATTGTCACGTGACGCTAACGTTTTTATCTCTTTCATACTGAAAGTATAGACTTTAAAATGAAACGGTTTTTCGTTGGGCTGATTACTGTTTATGTTTGAAGCGATTGAAATTTAAGAAATTCAGCAAGATATGTATTTTCACGCCATATTTCATGTTTACGCTACATTCACGACGTCGCAATTAAGGCGTGACGTAAATTGATTGTTCATTCAACATCACGTGATGTAACGCGCGCGTGAAAAGGTAAGTAAGATAGATTTTGCTACATGGCTTTTGTTCATGGTCAAACTCAATCTTTCATAGCGTGAAATGGGCAAACTGTTTCTAATGCAGCGATATATTATCGTTCTTATTTCTCTTCTTACGCCGTTAGAAACGATGCTGATTTAAACTTTGAAGATGTCGTGAACGAATTGAGGGGGCGACTGGTTAAGGTAGAACAAAAATAAAATCCAACTGCAAAACCTGTTCGCTTTCCTAAGGAGTATCTGCTAAACGGAACGGCAACCTCACATCTATCACTTAAGCAACCACACACAGTACAACGGAACGAAGAGACAAATGGTGGAAAATATGTCAGATCATCAGTAAAATTGTCGTTGCATGGGCTCATTCTTCTTTCTGAACTATCACTATTACTTTCATTTCCCGTTCCTGTCACCGCTTCCCTTCCTGTCCTTTTCAATCCGAGTATGACCCCCTCTCGCCTCTGCTACTGCCTTTATTTTTAATTGAGGAATATCTAATGAGGGAGTCCGGTGCCGCCGTACACTCCTGTCCTGCTGGCGGGAACTTATGTTCCTGTTAGGGTCACCCAAGTTGAAAGGTAGAGACCAGACGAAGATCGGCACGTCCTTCGGAAGGGACGCTTAGCTGGCGTTCCCGTGTACAGGGATTTTTAACTCCCTGGCACGATAAAGATCCCTGTGTAAAGTTCGATAAGAGTAGGCGGAAACGCTGTTGCATAAACTCATCCTTCTTCTGAGCTATCTCTATTACTTTCATTTCCCGTTCCTGTCACCGCTTCCCTTCCAGTCCTATCTTTTGGCTTTTCTCCTTTGGTCTTTTGTCACGATATCGGTGAAATATTCTGGAAGTGACGTTAAACCCTAATAAACAAACTTAACCCTTTTCATGTACACCTACAGGAATTTCCTATGTGAAATGGTCCTGTGTTTGAAGGTCAATGTAGATAAATGGACTCAAGTTGGAAAATATTTGTGTAAAGGAAGGTTTTCTCATAGTAAAGAGGTGACTTTTGAATACAATTTGTAAATTTGAAGCGGCGTAGAGCACTATTTCTTGGGGTATTCCCGAAGCTTAATAGAGATGTTTTTGAGGTTTCCAAGTTTCCGGTGTAACATGAAAAAGTGACCCGCGTAGAAAACCTACCCGGGGGTCATTTTTCTACGATAGAAATCTTACCCG
>JAUMGZ010213227.1:0-22290 GCA_032359645.1 Pododesmus macrochisma | reverse complement strand
AATAATAAGCTTTGTTCGCTATATTGGATCGGCGTTTTGCTATTGTTGAAGGTGCAAGGAACATCTACATCAAATTAAACAAAATGTGACTACACATTTTTAACATGAAGTCTAAACGGTTTTATCCCACCACAAAGTCGGGCGGATGCGGTTCATCATCGATAACGCATTCTGAAAAGGGACCATGCAAGAAATATAAACATTAATTTTTGTGACAATAACTAAATCAAGGTTTTTAGAATGTGTACTTCCCTGTGCTTGAGATCTTATCGTGGTAGGTAGGGAGGTTTGCGCGTCTCAATGACATTGAAAGATATGCTGGCGGAGCTTATGCTTATGGTAGAGTCACCCAAGTCAGACAGGTTGAAAGGTAGAGGCTAGACAAAGATCGGCACGTCCTTCAGAGGGGATGCTAAGCCGGCGGCCCGCGTACAGGGACTTTTTTTTTTAACCCCCTGGCACGATACTGATCCCAATGTAAAGTTCTAAAGAAGAGTAGGCGGAAATGACGTTGCATTGGTTCATCCTTCTATCTGAACTATCCCTTTTACTTTATTTTACCGTTCCTGTCGCCGCTTCTTTTCCTATCCTATCGTTTTGTTTTTCTCCTTTGGTCTTTTGTTACGATATCGGTGAAATACTCTGGAAGTGACGTTAAGCCGTAATTAAACAAACAAACAAATAGCATTCGTAATAGTGGTGTTGGCCTTGTGCGAAAAGGGCCTATCCAATCAGAAGTCCTGGTGACTATATAGAATCGAGTCTGGCAATATAAACAAAAATTAGAAAGGGAACTATATGCAACCTTTTTATAAATTTCGTGAACATTTGAACAGCGGCCATATACGGTAGAGTTCGACAACACCTGACTCAACATTGTAAGCGGACCGTAAGTGCATGTTTAATCGAAATTGGCTTTGTAGTTGTTGGAAAATTACAAACGACGGCGGTGCTTTTGGCTCATGATCAGGTGAGGCCAAAACTTACGTTGTACCATTGGGGCCATACTTGCATATTTATTAAATTGAGTAAAGTTGAAACAACGAAACTACGATGGTGAAAGTCAAAAATATTTCGACTTTTCAACATCGTTCTTTTGACTTTTTAACCATCGTAGTTTCGAGATTTCACTATTGTTGTTTCTTTGTTTTAACTTTTCACCACCGTAGTTTCTTTGTTTCGTTGTTTTGACTTAATTTAATGAATATGCCGCGATGGCCCCAACGGGATACCGTAAACACTAGTTATTCACAGTTTCAGATTCAATGGGCATATCGAATTTAGTTTTAGTTTAGTACATTGTACATAAATAACATTTGTTAGAAAATGAAACGAATTGATCGTTGATCCGTACAACAAGAATTGGGATCATCAGACCATAAGTTATATTGACAAACAAACAAAAACAACATCTATAAGTCATCACCAGAACAAAATATATTGACATACAAACAACAGCAACATCTATAAGTCATCACCAGAATGAACTTGCAAACTTCAGCCAGACCTTTAAAAATGACGCCAAACCGACCAAATAAGAGCAAGGACCTCGCTCATGACCAACATCCAATGTACAAAATAAATGAATATGAAGGGGAAAACAAATTTTGAATACACAAGAACTAGATAAATCAAAGCTATGAAGCCCAAAGGGTGGGGGTGGGGTGGGGGTGGGGTGGGGGTGGGCGTTGACTTAAGAAATACCTGTGTTGATTAAGAACAAACAACCATCAATTATATATTTTTCGTTCTTAAATATAACTTAAAAATATTCATACAATGATATTTGTTCAAGTCATGTGTATTAAAAAACGGCTCAACTTATTGTAGCTTCAATAATGATGTTAATAAAATTAATTAATTTTTTTTATGATTGACTACAATACAATTATGACTTGTCATTTTGACGAAATTATACCCTTAAAAGATGGCAACTAGCGCGTTTGGTGCGATTCTTTTCTGTTTTCTATCAAGCAGATGTGACTCTTCCCATTCCCAAAAAGGTGTCCGCCCCTGATACGGAACTTAACAAATGAACAAGGAGTCGACCAGTAATTCAACTTTGAGCAAGTTCACCGAGTTCGTTTGTATAAAAAGAAAAGAAGACTTTATCTTCAGACATAACATGTACTCGAGACAACGTCTTAAGATTAATGTATCATTTCGAGTACCATAAGATGGGAAGGATAAAGCTGCACATTGACCTCGAGCATGTCTTATGAAGGTCAAATTGTACTTACACAGGTATTGTGTATACATACTCAAACATCCAATCAAAGATAATGATGTGTATTTAAATTGTTTTTAATTAAATTGTGACAAATCAAGGTTACTACATGTAGTATCCTAAATAAAAACATAACATAAGTTTCATTGAGAATCTAAAATCACAATCTTTTTGTCCATGTTATTTATCATCATCTATCATTTCTCCCCGCTTTAAGCTTTTATATCACATTTAAAGTTAAAATCTATTTTCAAAAACCTAATTTTTATTGTTTTTTTACAAGTAAAAAACGACAACAACCATTTTTGAAATTTTATGATTAAATGCTTGATTGCATATTTTGCCCAAAATGATTCGGACACCAAACTAAAATATTCCACTGGCGACGGTGTAATTATTTTGAACTTTTTCTTGACATCATATTTGTGACAAAAAGGGGGAAAATCGATGGGCACCAATTGTGCACCCCTTATTTCTTTATTCATATGAGGTAGCGTTATGTGAAATCTCATCAGTTTAAAATAGTCTTCGAAGTTTGCTTTCACTAACATACAATACAGATGATAAATGATAATTGATAATAAACGCTTCGTTGTCTACGTAGACATTCACAGAAGCTCAAACTTTAATAACGTGCAGCTGATACCGATGCTTTTTCTGTATTCAATTGGGCCTTCTTTTGAAAATTAAATTTCCTATAAATTACTTTCCATTATAAGCAGCAACATTCCAACTCAGCCTGCTTATATAGTGTTTATATCTAATAGTGAATTCAGTATACAAGACCTTAGCTGTTTTTAATGCGAGGACTTCGTCGCTTGTTAACATCAAAGCTTCAAAGTACGGTACTACAGAGTGTATGTGGCAAGCCTGTTTCTTAAAAGTTTATTGACATAGTCAATTATTTTCATGTTTTGTGAATGTATTGATCCAAATACTCTCGTCTCAACTTTGGCCGTTTCCTTATACTTCATCTGACGTCATAGTAAAAGATTCGCCCGAGATTTGTCGATTGGATCCAGGTACACCAAGGCAGTTGACCCACTAGGAAAGGCTCGCTTTTCGCCGTTTGTACCGAAATGCATACTGTTTCTATATTTGTTCGTATATTTTGTGTAAGACTAGTCTGCCCTCCCTGTTTTCTGCATTTATGTTTTCTTACAAACACACACGCACGCACGCACGCACACGTGTGCACACGTACACATATATCTATTTAAAATATAGATATCTACATATTAAATGCAGGTGTTCTTTTTAAATACAGATATCTCTGCTTAAATGTAGATATCTGTATTTAATGGGTAAAAACCTGAAGGGCTTGTCATATGTATTTGATTTTTTAAGTCTGAATATATCTACATATGCATGCACAGTCATGTAATGCACCAAATATCAAATAGTTTAAACTAATGTTGTATTTTAATGAACTGTATCCAACTAGAACTTTGATATTTATTTCACCCCAAACCATTCGACTTGTTTTTAGACATCATGCAGCCGGAGTATGCATCCCCTATCAAGAGTAGTGTTTAATCACCAACAGTGCAAGGTCGACCATTGATACTGTGCTCTTATGTAGTTAATTGACCTTGTAAATGCATGTCTTTATCATTTTCCCATCATCTTTTTGAGTGTCTGTTAGGTGATGTCCTCATCTTAACCTGCTATAAGTAAACATACACTGTGCTACAATCTTACGGCAATACGTCTATTCACAGTTTCATTGCCTTATTCATTAAGGCACAATTGCATTGAATCCATTTGAATAAAAAAATTCCAACATAATATATGTTAGCGGTAGAAAATTATGAGTTTATACCCCCCCCCCCCAACCCCCCACCACTAACCCACACATTCTTAGTGGTTTCCCAAAAGTCACGTTGCTGATGTGTCTAGTAAATGTCTTCTTTGAACAGTATAAGGCGGTTTTTATTTTAAAATGGATGTAAATGTTTCACTAGAGTACCAGGTAACACAGCCATGTTAACATGATGCTACATTATCCTGACTCCGAGTAAACCAATCAGTGTGCTGTTTTAACTATTCTTATCATTGCACTGGCTCTCGTAACACATTCTCGGCCCAAGTGCTCTTAATTATCTCCATAGAGTGCAGTACAGCGACTGGTTACCTCGGTGTCAGTATAAGATGACAGAGTAGAGTAAGCAAAATGCACCATGTAAATGTGTTCTCAGCATGGTATTCCAGATGCATGGTACTTTTAAGTAGCTGGATGTGCACTTTCCTAACCTAAGATACCGAGATAAGTAAAAGTAAAACCCACTGGACAACAAACCAACAAACATGTGTGAAATTGAAATCACTAACTAAATAAAATGGTGACTGACATGCATATGTAAGGCCATTCCAAGTTTCTTCTCTGTTTAGCGTCCACCTTGTTTTCAAAAACCTACGTAGCTATCGCGTGAAAAACACAAACCTAAAAATAAACACGAACACTAATTTCGACAGGAAATTGCAATTTATGAACATTCAAAGAACAAATTAGAACAAAAACACTCCATTGTTCATGTTACATCTGAAACACTAAATGAAATATTTTACGTAAAATGGAAACCGTTTCGGCATTTTTTTCCGGAAAAATGCATTGGTAGACTTGTGAATGTTTTTCATATTCAACACGAAAACCAACCCGACCGCGGACGCTTAACACAGAAAAAAACTTGGAATGACCTTATTTGCACAGTTGGTTGTGTTGATGTAACTTTTAAATAATATAGTTGCGGTGGCTCGTCTCAGTTCACGAGTTAATTCTGGTAATGACTTTTTGATTTTATAATTATGGTATAATATCGTCTTGGTTTTTCGATTTACTTACTTTGTTTTGTTTTCTGTAAAATGTTTCAATTAATTTCGAATCTTATCACACTGTGTACGTCCTGTCGACAGCTTATAAAGTTCAGAATGGCAAACATGTATACATGATAAAGTTTTACAATATAGAACACATGCCTGTAAGAGAACAATGTAAGAGAAATATACATCAAGTTATGTGAAAATATGACCAAAAGTTCTTGAAATGAAGTTCAAAAGGTCTCAGCCGATCGCAAGTCATGGTGCCATCTTGAATGGAGTTCGGCAACGTCGGACATTAATCTGAAAGTGGACCATGCAAGGAACAGATTCATAAAATCTTTCCAATTGTTCCATAAGTCGCAGAAAATCGGAAGCCCTAGCTAACATCCATGTTTGATATAGTTAGGGAACATCATACACAAATTTAAAAGGTGACAGAGCAAAGATTATCTAAACCAAAGCAAGTTCATGTAAATCTGACCAACATTCTGAAAGAGACGTCAAAAATGTCTCAGTTTACTTAAGCAATAATATCCATATTTGATGGAGTACACAAATCTATGAGGTGAGCTACAAGGAAAATGCAGCTACATCTTAACCGAGTCCCATAAAATCTGCAAAAGTGCTTGACAAGAAGTTAAAAAGCAATGGAATTGAGTTCGGAAACGTTTTTGTTTTACAAATCTGAAAGGAGGACGCACAAAGAAATCAACCTCAAGTTAAGTGAAAACTTGACCTATGGCTTTTGCCAAATCGAAAAGGTCGCGGCATATTACAACGCCGAACACAATTCTGAAGTGGAATAATGCGAAGAACATTTACATTCACGTTTTGTAAAAATCTGACCAACAGATGTTGACAAGAAGTCAAAAAGGTCTTAGCCAATCAGGAACAATAACAGCCATATCGTATAAGGTATGGCAATGTCAAGAAACACCAGGTTCAGTTAAAATCTAATTGGTTCTTAACATGAAGTCAATGTGGTCTAGGCCGAATCAGAATCCTTTGTGTAACTTTTGGACGTCTGCAGCGTCGAGCACAAAAAATTAACAAATATAAAGAGGGGGCATGCAGGGAAGTTTTATGAAAATATGACGATGCCTATTGACAAGAATTCAAAAATGTCTCGTCCAATCAGAAGTCATGACTACTTTCATGAATGGTTTCCGACCATGTTCAACACACATCTGAAAGGGGACCATGCAAGGAAATCTACTTCAAGTTTAGTGAACATCTGACCAATGGTTATTTAAGCATTGAACTGCTTTCAGTCGGCGTTCATGGGTGTTATGAATGCCATATCACCTATGAATGCCAACAGAAAGCAATTCAATACTTATATTTACCATTTGCTATCCCACTGTAACAAACAAAACCATAAAATATATGAGAAACTAAACGATAAGCAATGAGTGATGGCATTCATATGCGATATGAATGCCAACTGAATTCCGTTGGGATATAAAGTGACATTGCTATGCGATGTTAAATATTGTTCGATAATATAGAAGTCGAAAAGGTCATGGACAATCAGAAACCACGATGACTTCCATATTGCTTGCAATTGACAACTTCAAACACAATTCTGAAAGGGAATTATGTAGGGACGTTTTCTCAAGTTGCATGCAAATCACACCAATCTATTAAAAAAAGGCCGACAAGGTCTCAGCTAATCAGAAGCAAGGGTGGCCATATTGGACGAAGTTCGGCAACGTTAGACGTCGTTACTGAAGTGTACCATTGTCTTGTCAAAATTGTCCGCGTGGTTTTTGGGAAAATGAAAAGGCAACTGTAATGATAACGGATCTTTCCGGTCCGCATTTGACTTTAGTAGTATTCTAGTCACAATCTGCAGCTTGTTAATGCTCGATTCTGTAATCATGGTGCGTGAATAAAGCAACGTGCTCGTTGAGCTGAAATCCATTTGTTTGTCTATTGGACTCAATCTAAGCCATCCAGTCAAAACAGCAACTGACGACAGACGAATTATTATAGCAAAAGTCCCCTTGGACATTGCCAGGTTGACTAAGAAAAACTTTATGCGAGCGGCCATAAAGACTTTTGGTAACAATACAATTTTAAATATACCATAGACAAAGTGTTGTGACTTTGTACAATAATAACAATAATTTGGACCTACCAAGTTCTCAATATTATATGGAAGTAAACTATATTTTATCACATCTTGTATCGTTTATGCAAAAAAAAAATAATTTATGAATAAAACGTCTTCGATGGTTTAAATAAAATGGTTCTTAAATACACCAGGGATCAGTTTAACTCGAACTTCCACTATCAATTAATCAAAAAGCACCTTCTAAACACAGACAATGCTTTAATGTCGGTATGAAACATGCATACTTGTAACTTCCGACTAGGATTCAATTCACTTCCGGGACTTTTAGCAGTTGACGCGTCCCCTGATCAAAAGGTGCCGCTCCTTAAAAACGACAACAAAAAGCTTCACTCCGATTAAACAAGCATATCTAAACTGTAAATGAATAAATTGAAAAATGACTATCGTTTAATATTATTGAAAGATATAGTTGCTGAGCAAGAAAACGTACTTTATAAATGATGATCAATTTTCCTGATTCTGAGTCGACCAGTAATAGATCTATTCTATAATTTCAAATAGTGTCCATCAAAATGAAACAATGTATTAACCGTTTAACCGAACCTGTGGGATTCGAACTCACAATGATAAACCTTTAATTACCCATGAGAATCAAATTGATTATTGGCACTGGTTTCTCTCGATAATAATAAAACGTATTAAAGAGTATTCGAGGTGCAAACACAGAACAGAGTTTTAATCCTAAACATGATAAAAAAATCAATAGATAGTAATAAATGAATTAGATGCAATTTACAGTTTTCACTATCCATTAATTAAGAACCATTAATTCGTGCTTTATTAAGATGTCCTTGTTGACATTAGCAGCGTGACGCTTGTCCTTTACAACATCGACCTGCGTGAAATCACTGATACCAAACAGATAACACTGGCCATTATCTAGAGCACCTTTGAGCATCCCGATGAGAAACGCGTAAAACAACAGACCTTTAAAAGTGTTTGTCATTCAACCCCGATCATATCGTGTCCTCAGCTGCCTGTGGTCACCTGCTGTGATACATATTGATTTAAGATTATCACAGTTGTAAGACACAGAGTTAAAGAGTATGGGGGTAACCTGCCGTTATCTGCGGACATTTTATATCGTTGTTGCCGTATTTGTCTTCACACGAGGTAAGATTTTGTGCTTTTATACATTTTTCTTTTTCAGGAGCAAATTTTGCAAAGGAAAATTATACAGTATATTGAAAAATTGCTTCTTATATTAAGAAATTGAAATTTCACAGGCGAAAAAAGTTAAGTTCATACAAAATAATTGTTTCGCGATAACGGACATTTTTTTGCTTGAAAGCTAATGTGAATTCTAGCACATTTCGTTTGCAACGCTCGTATACATCGGATACAAACTTTACTTGATACTTCATTAAGTGCACGGTAATTTTCATTTTCACATAACTGCAGAAGTTTAATAAAATAGTTGTTATCTCATTCCTATGAGTGACGATGTATTGTTAATAATTTCCCAACCGAGTTTTTAATGTTGAGGTTTTATTTTGAACGAGGCTTTGTCGAGTGCAAAAAAAGTGCAACATAATCAACGAGATTAGAAAGTTTAATAATAATACACTGTCAAGATGAGACAAAGCATTTCTTGCATAACAAAATATTCAACAAAGGACTAAAATGGCTGGTTAAGAAACCAAGAACTCCGTTATTTTGTAAATGGAAAAGGTTAAATATATGCTAATTACGACGTACATTATGGTGACTGATATCTGCCATTTCGTTATTTCGTCTTTTCGGGGCGGAATAACGATAATAGCGACTTTTAGAATCTCGTCTTTTCGCCGCGAAATAACGAAAATCAAAATTCCAAACGCGAAAAGACAAAAACTTCAACGCGATAATTAGCGACCTTTTAACTTTCGTCTTTTCGCCTATGAAATCTCGACTTTTATTAGCGAGTTTTAAAATCTCGTCTTTTCGTTATTTCGGATAATTATCGACCTTTAAAATTTCTTCTTTTCGTGATTTCGCAATTTTCTGGGCGAAATAACGATAATAAGCGAGTTTTAAAATCTCGTCTTTTCGTTTGTTCGTCTTTTTGCCCCGAAAAAAGAGATTTTCAAAGTCGCTAATTATCGTTATTTCGCCCCGAAAAGACGAAATAACGAAAAGATCCACAATTTTTAACTCACGATTCGGCGGTGTCGACAATTGATTAAGGTATCACAATTTAAAACACACATTTTGATTGGTCATACTCTCTGTGCATAAAACCAAACGTTTAAAATTGCCAAATGTCCTTTTTTGCTCCTTTTAGCACAACTTTATATAAAACACCAACGGATTTTACCGTTAAATAATGTCTTTTGTTTTAGAATGGACACAATATTATGTTTTTCCTTTTATCATTATATAAGCTATCTCAATTAATTTGACATTTTTGTTCGTTCATGAATTAATGTTTAGTTGGCTTGCCATACTTTACACCAATTTATTATTCTTTACTCAGTCTAGCTATTTTCTCACGTTGGCACCTTGGATTCTGACAGTACAATGAACTATCGAATATAACCTTAAACACTTACACACACCAAGAAAGAGAGTGTACAATATGTACTTATAAACAATTAAAGATATACTAGTTTCTTGAGTACATTCTACCTCTCACAGCTTTGCACTGCTAACACAAGATAACAGGGTATTTATTTAAAGTAACAATCAACACTGACTCGAGCTCGTAAGGTACAGATTAAGTGGAGAGAGTAAAGGATTGGTCAAACGATACATGTATCTTCTTGTACGAAAAGATTCTTCATAGAGGATGCCCAGAATAAGAATAAGATTGTTCTCACTAACCGAAAAAAAATATGACAAGCCAACTAAACGTTTATTCCTGAAATAAAGTGTTTAAAAACTAAGAAGATATCTTATATCGTTTATAAAAATTTCATATAGTTAAAAAGATATCTCATAAACTTTACAGCAGCATATCTTCTAAGACGAATAATAGACGTAGATTAGGTTTTTATAATTTCTAGTTACAGCGACAAATATAACTCGGCATGAAAAAGCGTATAAACAAAATACTCAGTTGAACTTTTTTTTTTTAAATACATCAACTGCGTCGTCCTTTTCCCAATATCGAGCAATTTAAAATCGTTCGAGTTTCTGTAGATGTCCTGAGGTACAAATAAAACCGCGGAATCTAGGACAAATGTCGCCAATCTTTAGATTTGAATCCAGGCTGAGTTCATCTGTACTACCTTTAGCCTCGCTGCCAACTTTTAGTTCAATCATATCATTCCTTTGATTGGCATATGTGTTACGGAAATTGTCTGGGTGCTAAAGTCGCCCTGTCGTGTATAACTTATAGTAATGTGTTCAGTGCATATGACTGAGAGAAAAATTCAAAGACGTAAAATATTGAGAATAAAGTATCAAAATCTCTGGTTATTTATACAAGAATTCAGATGAGATTGTTTGCTTTGTATATTTAGGAAAATTCCGTTAGAAAACGTTTGCATGTCTTATAATTATTTTATAGTGCTGCCTCACTGAAATATCACATCGCAGACACATTTACATGAACTTAACTCGGTCACATTTTCCTGACACCAAGAAATGGTTATCTAATTTTAACGTCGTCGGTTTCAGTGACGCGGCCGGGGAACTAGCCAGGGCCTCCCGCACACGAAGCGAACGCTCCTCCACTGAGCTACAGCGGCGATGTAATCTACGACCTTTAATGATTGTTCGTTTTCTGTGTACATATCCGATGATGATTGTACTAATAATCATTTCACATAAAGTAAAACACTCTTTTAATCGCTGATTATCGGGATAAGATGTGTTTAAGTTTGATCTATCGATCTATCCAGTGTTAATGACTATATTATCTGATAACTGTTGTTCTGTACACGTTTGTATTGTGTGTTTATTTAACAAAGATAAGATAATTCAGTAAAATCATGCTCCGATTATCATTTTTATCACATCTATATAAACTTTAACTATCAATTTGGGTCATTATAACAAGCTTTTACATAATTTGTAAATTGATACAGTTAATAATTAGGAACACGTACGCGTTTTGTTATCTGAAAGTTACGCATTAGTACTGTTTTCTGTTTTTTATTGAATGTGATAATTGGATCAATATTACATAAGATACAGTTGGTTTTTTTTACTCTAAATAGCACAAGGAAGTTGTGCACTGTTTCTGACACACGAACGTGATAATAGAAAGACTAAACCTGTCTATATAAAAGTATCCACAGCCGCGTCAAACTTAGGATGTGAAAATAAGGTAATATTCTCGCTCCTTGCTAAACGCTCAGCATTTATAGGTAGAAGAAGGACTGGTTGACTCGGTGTTATGATATTGTGACTGAGTGTAGTATCATGTCAATGCGTCTGCGGCGTGATACTTTAGTGAGGCATGTTCAACACAATAATGTTGCCCTTAGTGCGCACTGTCACAAGCAAACACCGTCTCGATATTACCTAGAAATGGTCTGTAAGAAACGCTTGTATCCAATAAAACAATCAAATAAACAAAGAAATAATGAACTGCTCGTCATATATGAACTTGATGATAAAAAGAAAACAAATGTGTGTATAAAAGTAGACAGCCATCTTTGATGGTGTTGTCGCTAAAATGATATATAACTTTAGAAGCAGTCAGGCAATAGTTTCAAGTGAGGGAAAAACACCCGTCAATTATTGCCAACTACATTGGCAACGGATGCATTGCGTTGTTAAAGACTGCGTCTTCGAAGTTCGGATTAGTTATTTAAGGTACCAGATACATTATTTCACTTTTCTTCAGGTATAAGTCAAGCATATTTCGCCTCGGTGTTTGGTGTTTCGGCCTCGGGCAATTTCTTCAGGCACCGGTGAAGCATATTTCCCCTCAGTGTTCAGTGTTTCGGCCTTGGGCAAATACCTCACTAAATTGTTTTTAACTCCTCGGCGAAATATTTTTAATGATGTCTAAAGAGACATGCTTAAACTAAATAACATGACGCGCCATTCTCGCCAAACAATTTTACACACAGACAGACTTAACATACACCTGTTGGGTTTTCAAAATTACATCCAGAATATATAATATACACACACTAAATTCAAAATTTCACACACTAATTTTAAAAGATAAAAACAGAAATTCTAAAAATAAGCAGCAAAAATTTTTCCTTTCATTTGTTTTTGTTAATGTCAGATTTGGTTTTCTGTGTGTAATTTTTTCCTTTTAAGTTTTAAAAAATCGGTGTGAAAACTTTGAAAGAAACGTTTGCAAAATCGTGACATTTACATCGTTGTATACAACTTTAGAAAGGAATATCCAAAAAACAACAGGTAATAAAAGAAGAGAACTACAAATTACAAGGTAAATCATAAAAAGAGGGAAAGAACAGTAACAACAATTAAAAGCATCAAAAAATTAAAAACGAAATATGCGATGGAAATGAACAGGATCTTTATATTCAAGAACATTGGGGTTTTTTATTGTGTAGTAGAAGATCGTGTCCTTGTCGACATTTCCGTGAGTGGCTTTGTTATCAATTCTGCAAGACGTGTCGTATAAATATGCTAAAACGTGTCATATATTTGGTTAATGTGTATCCGCAATCATTGAGGACAACTGTTGGAACAGTGGCAACTTACGCAGTATATAATAATGTTTTGCCGAAATCTTTGGACGATGGTGCTGGTTTTCCTTTTGGTCAATGGTTGGTAAAATATTTTTCATACCGTGACTTAAATTTAATGATAAGCATGAACAAAAATTATTTTGTGAGTTATACTTTATACTCTACGGGACTTCGTTGCTTTGGTTTCGCGGAGGAAATTGAGTTAACGTCAAACGTGTCGGAGGTCAGGTAGAGCACTAGGGTTCGGTCATGCATTACTACACTTCTATTCATGTTCCCATTCTCTTATGTCCTATACTTCTGGTGTTTTCTGTTTTGCTTCATTGTAATATGACCAAGGCAAGGTCCGTTGATATTTAAACACACAGGTTATCTTTTCTAGTGTATCTGTGATCATTTTTTTTTGTGCGATACGGCTTTCAGTATCAGTATGACCGAAAAGTGATTTCGTTTATGTCACTTATTTTGTCTACATTATAAAAGACTTCAATAAAAAAGCTTCAGTAAAGAATATATATCACTTCTCTGTGAACGATGTGATCAATTAAATTTTTGTTCACATGTTGATGCGAGTTAAACTTTCTTTCTTTTTAGTAAGCAAATAATTATTGTTTTCATTATTTTCTCATGATTATCTATGGAGATTATAACTTTTCTCTCTTCGTTTAAACAATATAGAGAAAACTCCAATATATGCACTCAAAGCACGTTTGAAGGTCAGTAAATTTATCTTCTTACCTTGAATAAGACAGTTACATCATCACAAAAGAATATACATGTATACATGTATGTATTATAATTGGTGATAGTATGTCATGTGTTTTATGTTTTGTAGCGTGTAATGATAGCAATACTTTAGACTAGAAAATAGAAACATTGAAATTAAAAAACAAAAAAAAAAACAAATACCGAGTCAACTGAAATGTGCTATTCAACATTTGAATAAGAGACCAGTCTAAAATTGAACTCAGAGACCAGTCTAAAATTGAACTCAGAGACCAGTCTAAAATTGAACTCAGAGAACAGTGTAAAATTGAACGCATCATACTATTCTGAGCATATTTGGACAAGTACATTTGTAAACTATCACGCTCTCAGGTTTTCATTCTCGATTCTGTATAAGAAAGATATACTTTTCTGTTAATTATTGCAAATGTCTTAGCGTTATATATTTTGTAGTATTAGTGTCAATCCCATCAGAATATTGCTTGTGGTAGGGTTTGGTATTTTTCTCTCCAAATGCACGCTTGTTAAAATGTAACGTCTCAATGACAGTCTTCTACATCAAGTAGTTTTTTGTTTTATGGTTTTTTTTGTTTTTGTTTTTTGTTTTTCGTTTTTTTGTTTTTTTGTATCAAACTTGATATCGATATATGATCATTGATGGGAAAGAATTGAATATGAGTTTACAATTGACTAAATAAATAAACCCAAACGGATGTTTTGTCGATTTAAATTTTAAAATCAAACCTACTTGTTTGTAATTGCGTCATGCTTTTTCTGAACCAATTTCAAAATTGATTTTTATTTTCTCACTTTTCGGAGGCAGTGTTTAACTTGTGGCTGCTCTTATATTTACATTGAAAAATATTTCTGACACGTTTCAAAAATAAAGGTATCCATTTTCAAAATTTAATTTGGCAAAATTTCAGCGCAATCAGTTCTGCAATGTACAATAATCATATACACTAAAACAACCCGAGATGTAATGTGGTAAAATAAACCTCGTGATACATAAATGTTGGTCCGTTCTTTTCATACAAATACTAAATAACTACCAGATACAAAAAATACATGTAAACATATAGAGAAATAATATACACATGTATGTACTACAAAAAGCGAAAAATAAACAAACCTAAATAATATTAGATACACTATTTAAATAACGTGACAGAAATGTAATCACATATATGTACTTAAAAAGCAAAACAAAAACAAACCTGAACGAATTGTAAAAGGCCGTTACACGTTGTAATCTCTGAAAACCTGGCAAGAGTACGACTGATATGTACTTATTCGGACTAATATTGAGGTCAGTCTGATAAAATTTGATAAATGTTGTTTAAAGTTAATTCCTTCCATTTTTTAGTGTAAAACCCAGTCTGATTTACTGACATTCCAGTCTGATAAATTTCTCAAATCTGAAAAATGTCAGTCAAAAATGCCCCACATACCTATTTATAGCACCTTTTGACCTATTGGCATAGTTATGATATCTTAAAATGAGAATGTGAATGAAACACGCCAATTTATTTAGACTCATTCACCAACTCCATTTAAATGAATATTTGATAAATCTCGTAAAAACTGCCAATTCCTTACAAATCGCATCACAGCGTTTTATATCAAGCTTGATAATATTGTCATAGATATCACCAAAAGTAAGGCTCGCCCAAGGTCGGTTTATCAATAGTAAATGAGCGAGGGCGGGATTAGTGTTGTAGTAATATCATTGACACGGTGGTCATCGGTCGTCCTGACTGAGTATGGTCCGATGTTGATGTCACAATATATATATTGGTCAGTTGGTCAACAAAACAGAAGTGGGAACCTGGTTAAGATGAAAAACACGTGTTTGTATATGCTGGTCATCGCAGTTGTTTTTTCCGGTATGTTTTTTTAATTTCTTAATTACATTTTTTTTTTATATTTCATCAACTTGAACATAGTTTATTTTAACTTTTATATTTTGCCAATTGGTGTAATTTAAATTACATTACAAACGTTCAATTGCCACAACTTTAAACTTCAACTTAATATATTATCTTCAGAGTTTTCGTGATGTTTTTATTTTTGCATTGAGCAAATATTCCAATAGACAATTATCCCCTTATTTTCTTTTATTCTATTTTCTTTTGTGTCGATTGCATAATATATAAACGGAACGCATCGACAAATGTAGATATTGGAAAGTAATAGTGCTCGAAATCACGAGTTTTTAAAAATCTCAACTTTGAATTGCGATATAAAATTAATTTAATGTTTTTGTTTATTTTATCTGTCTATGGTTAACAGTGCAATCGAGCATTCCTTCTATAGTCGAATTTCCAATGAAAGTTTATTTTTGTTGTTGTTTTTATTATTCGAGTGCAATAATCCAATATTTTTGTTTTTACTATCATTATGCATACATTTCTACCAGATTATTGTATTTATTGTGTGTGTATATGACAACTCCTCTATAATAAATACCATACTTCTTTTATGTATATATTACTCCCAGTTTATTGTTTTTATCATATTTATATTAAAATCATTTTTCCAAGATTAATATTTTCATAACATTTGTTTATCACTCCCGTCTCAGATTATTTAGTCATTCGTTAATCTTTGCGTTACTGGTTAACATTTCTTCTTAATGGTTTATCGTATGATTTCCGCCATTACAAGTAATCTTTTTTCGTCTACGATAATTACATTTACATTGCAGTAAACTTTTGGTTACATACTATAAACTCCTAGGAATAACATGTGCAAATTCTCCGATTCATATTTGCGTATTTATTTTTTTTGTTTTTGTTTTAAAGTCGTTAGTTCAATTTGATTAATTTTTTAAATCATAGCCATATCGATAGATACCGATACATATAAATAACCTTCTGCGGTAGATAGTAATTTTAATGCGGGTCAAATGCACCGTTGTCACAAAATGGGAACATTAAAAAGATACGATGGCTTGCTAGATGACATTATGAAAGACTATGCAAATACATATTTATTTTCAAATACAATATGTTATCTACTGTAACACGAACAATGGGAACAACAAGAACAAATACTTGTTGATACATTTTTAATCATTTATTGGTTTATCGACATTTTACTATGAATAAACTACAACTTTCATTCCCACTTTTTTTTTTAAAAAAATTTATTCAAACTAATAAAATTCCTATAAACTAGAATAGTTTCTATCAAGCTTAAATGTTGAAATATAAAAATTATAGTTTCGTATCATATCTAGCTTTTTACATTGAACATTTTAAGTGTAATTATATAGCTTTGGCAGAATATATATATATTCATCATTGGCTGTAAAGATTTTATATTTTGTCCGTCTTTATTTCTTTCCCCCTAATATTTGGGTATATAAAACCAAGAACTGAGGTTTTCTACTGGAACACGTGTAGTGTTGACAGAATGACGTACAGGGCACCGTGACGTGGCGAGGATCGTACGATTTTGAGGATTGTCTATGGTGCGACAAGTCTCGTCACGACATGATAACACCGACCTGAACTCACTTAACAGACATGATATATCTAACGTTGAAGTTGTATTCTTATCACGAAAGTCCTTGGAATGGTCAAGTGCAACAGGACAAAAACACACAAGTGGATTTTGTTGTCGTTGAGATATTAACAAATACATAAACATCAATTCTCCTTTAAAAGAGAAATACTATAATCATACAACGTTGTAAATTGAAACGAACCACTAATTAATACAAATTTTAATAGTTATAAGAGGAATAAAACTAATCTGTGTGTGAGAGTACCTCGTTCATGACTCTTGGCCCTGCCACGAAACAACCGTTATCAGTGGACGCTCAAGAGAAAAATGAGTTTAGAATCAAAACCATGAATTTAAACCGATGTTTATTGTAAAAGAAAAAGAAAATTATTGATCGATCTACAGCGATTACATTAACCCAATATTGCAACATATACACGTACGTGTATTAAGATTATTATATAGCATGATTGTTGTATTTCACAGTTCACTAGCAATTCTGAAAGGAATATAGATGCTTACATAAATGTTGAGCACTTAGGGTTGTTATGAGACATATAAGACTATAACGAAATCAAACCAAAGTGTAAGGATTTTGGTTTTGTCAGTAGTATGAAGTAAGATAGTTTCTACCGTTCACGGAAGTGTAAGGGGTGGGGTGGCGTCCGGCTGGGTTGAAGAATGCAGCTGTATGTAGTTGTTAAAATAAAAGGGTCTCGGCTATTCGCATAATGAAGATATTGCTGATATAAATAGGCCGAAACTATCCGCATGATGAATATAAATGTTTATATAAATGGACCACGACTATCCGCATGATAAAGATAGTTTTTGTATATAAATGGGCCGATGCAATAGGCATGATGAAGGTAAATGATTATATAAATGGACCAAAACTATCCGCCTGATAAGATGGTCATTATATAACATGTCCGAGACTATCCGCGTGATGATGATAGTTGTTTATATAAAAGGTCCGAGACTATCCGCGTGATGATGATAGTTGTTTATATAAAAGGTCCGAGACTAACCGCGTGATGATGATAGTTGTTTATATAAAAGGTCCGAGACTAGTCGCATGATGAAGATAGTTGTTTATATAAAAGGTCCGAGACTAGCCGCATGATGAAGATACACTGTAGTTGTACATGTATATATAAATGAGAAGAGATGACCGTGCACATATATAATGCAAACAAAAGATTCTTAAAATAGATAATTTGATTAGATCTAAATCTTTCTCTACATTTAAAATCCACTGACAGATTATGTATACATTAAACGATAAAAATAAAGTTTTAAGCAAATTCCTTAAGGATGTATACGGCCATAGTTTGTAGAAATACATTTCTACTTTTGCACAAAGAGATTTAAAAATAATCATCGTGGGTTTTATGCATTGATTGGAATAATGACATAATTTATTTCAACATAATTTCCTTTAAAGAACAAACCATTGACCATACAATTTGTTCAAATATCGTTTTATCTCTTTTTCTCTGATTTTTTTCAGTTGTGAGTGCCACAGATTCAACAAATTCGGCCCCTGGTAAAATAACACTTCTATCAAACTGTGAGGATATAAAAGACAAAGAAATACCCGAATTAAGCTGTAACTTTGACAATGGAACATGCGGATATAATCTCACCTCAACAGAAATGTCGTGGCTGCATAGCAAAGGGAACCTTGGTTACAGCAACGTATCTGGAGATCATACCACGGGAAACGGTAATGACTGACTCCTTGTTTTTGTATTCTTATATAGTTATCCCATCACAAACATATGGAATCTGATAAGGACCAAATTTCAATAGGCATACGAAGGAGCACATTTACGGCCGCCTCTCTTCCATCATGTTTTCGGACCTACTCTGTCGCTTTTCACACTCCTTTGCGTGTTGTTAGAAAGAGCGATAGAACTATAGTTCCGTATTTTATAATGGCCATTATGGTAAGCTGAAGATGTTAAACTACCTACTGCTTGTGAGAACTATAGGTAAATTGGGTCCTTACCAGATTCAATAAAAACACGAATCTATAAGTAGCAAATAATAACTTCAAATTCATGATATCGTATTTGAATAAATTTGAAGTTTCACACAGAATATTTACTATTGATTAACTCTCAATTAATAAATAGCCTTTTCCTTTAGCATCGTAACTGAACCTTGCTGAATGCAAATCTTTGATTGAACTGAACTTCGTCTATTGTTATACGTCCGTACCACATAACCAGTCACGAATAAGCCAAGGACCTTAGAGGATGTAGATTTATATTTACCTGTTATTCGAAATATGTGTACTTGTCTGTTTGACATTTCGGCTCTTTTTTATTGTTAGTAAGTCAGTCCGTCTGTCCGTATTTTGATAACATTAAATTCTATATTTGTTATAACGTCATCGTTGCGAATGAGGACTGGGTTGTCCGAAACACGTGTCTAGAGGAATACGTTAAAAAAACTATTTTGACTGTGCGCACATCTAAAGTTTTGGCAAGACTATTTTATCGTATTATTATAGGGCTGTGATTTTTGTCCTTCCTTACCATCGTGATTTTTAGTCCTTTGATGATGATTGGTTTGGAGGTTGACTTCGGGTCAAGAGTGGTGTCCTCTCACCGATTTGGTTGGTTTGACATAATTTTAATGCCTGTCTCACTTTGCTAGTTCATTCTAGTGGTGACTTTTGATGAAGCTATGGTTTGTTTGTGAATAACTTTTGTTATGTTGATTATTTCTGCTTGTTTTGAAAAATTCTTTTATTCTTTAAGGTTACTACCTGAACCCCGACACCCATAACTGGGATGTTAAAACTTATACCAAAGGCTATGTTTACCTGCCAGAAATTACGTTCCAAGATGTATGTGTGGAGTTCTGGTATGCTATCACCAATACTTACGCTGCACGCTTACAAGTTATGACAAAATGTAGTTCTGGGTTGAGAAATAATATCATGTACAAAGCAAATACTCCAAGTCATGGCTGGACAAAATTTGCAATGAGAATCCAATATGCAGAACCCTACAAGGTAAACGCATGTTTCCAAATAAAATGTCAAAGAAGATTTTATGATATATAAATACGTCTTCAATTAAACATTAAATTATATTAGATAAGTTTGCTATCATATTTCATTACTACAAATTGCATACGCATTTCCTAGATCCTATCACCCTAATTTACACCGATGTCATTATACCAATGACAAAATATATCATTCAAATGTTTGCGACATTAATATTAAATGAAAAGTCTGACTTACTCCAAACTGGTAGCATCAGTGCTGTCATCAAAGCTCTTGCCATATATGTTTTGCTCTTATTTACCAATTGGTTCTTTTTTATGTAATATTTTTAAAGTGCTGAAATAAAAGGTGAACAATTCAAATGGCCAACTGAAGTTTCAACATGAATATTCGGGTCTTGAAAACTAAACTTATCAAATTTGTTTTGGACATAAACATGCGTTTCTCGCTATAATCGATTCGCAATACAATTTTAGGTTTTTTTTTCTTTATCAGACAAGACTCAAGCATTTAATAATTTTATATTAAGATATTGTTCAGATCATGGAAGGACAGGTATACACAGCCAAAAGTAGCAATTGATGACGTCAAAGTATATTCCGTTTTAAATGGTACAACGTCATCAAAGAAAACCTTGCCATTTACGTGTACGAGGACTACACTTCCTCCACATACGACACATTCAGCATCACAATCTTCTGCCAAACAATCCACCGTCAAACCATTGGTTCTGTCTACCCCAAGCTCGGTACTGAGACAGGACAACAACACAGCAAATTCTGTTGAAGATGGCGACACAACGATTTTAAGTTTTCAACAGTTGCAGAATAAATCACAAGGTAAGAATATGTGAATTATTAAGAATAAACGAAATGCTCAAATCCTCACATGGGAATGTCAAAAGTACTTAAGAAATCTCACACCTAAACACAACCCCTCTGTACCCAACATAGAGGCCTAGTTAACAGACTGTGGGTACGTACCACTGATTGGTCAGTATATTATAAAAAATAAAGTTTTGTTGTTTTTCTAATTTGATATTCTCCTGTGATCACTAGAAAATAAGAATGGTTTTATTCCTGTGCTGTCTTGTGTGAAAACTGGGAGCTAACGTGACGATGGTTGAACATGGAATTTTTGTAGCAAAATACCCCTGAATTGCCTCTGTTTACAAATGGCGTCCATTGCCAAGTCCAGAGAAGAAAGAAACCGTAAAATTGTTTTGCTCTTCTGTTAATTGGGAACTAATTCTTGAATTCGAGATGGTAATGCGTTCAGTTGAAGTGAAGATGTGATCGGTATAGTGCAACATGCATATCATACTTGTCAATGGAAAATGTAAACATATTTGACGATAGAGTGAAAAGTCTGTTATTTAGTTGCAATGAATAACATCCTACTTTTTAGCAATATGAAAAGATTAAACATTCGAAATGTTTTAAATGCCAATCTTGGTTTGCAAGTACCCATTTTTGTTGGTGACTTTTTGATTCCATGGGGGCCGAAATTCTAAAATAAATCAAAAAGTTGTTAAGAGCCATTAAAACAACTACAATGTATATAGTACTTCTTATATTTTTCTGATGTGACAATTCATTGTTTTGTTCCCAGTTCAACAACAGGTGTTCTAGTAATAACGCGTTAAGGGCCAAAGAGGATACAACTTCATACTTACCCGAATTCTAATTGCTGTGTTAGTTGGCTTTTGTGTTCTTTCATTATATATAATTCATTTCAGCGTTTTAATTGTTAAATGTATAAAATCATTTTAACATCATCTCTGCTGACGAAGATTGGGTTGATCGAAATAAGCGTCAGAGGAATCCCTTTGAAATTCCTACTGTGGCTGCGCGTTCGCCGAAATTATGGACTTGGCCATTTACATACATATAATGTCATTGATTGTATTTTCCCAAAAGAACGGACTATTTTACCCCCCATTCTCGCCCCGTAGCATTGTTTACCTTTGTCTTGTCTACTCTTGATACATCATTGTGGCTCGTCTCAGTTTGAAAGTTTGTATACAATTCATGCAGCAACTGATACAATGAATCATAAACAAGCATGCACTACTTATATAATACATTGACAGCAAACCAAACGATCGCCTGTACCTTCGAGAATGGGTCTTGTGGCTGGTATAGAGGGGTGAACAGCAGCTTCAAGTGGCGTGTTGGTGGCGAAAGTGGAGTGAGAGGGTCTATCAATCTGCCTAGAGGGGACCATACGACTGGAGGTAAGTGGA
>JAUMGZ010213216.1:0-11842 GCA_032359645.1 Pododesmus macrochisma | reverse complement strand
AGAACTGTTACACCTAAAGTTTTTTTTTTTGCATTATATGGAACATCTTTTTGTTGTCTATTTAAACCATGTTTTCATCAGCATATGTTTCCTCATTGTTGTGTCTTTTGGTGGTTGCTGTGCCTAGCTTTCATTCATATGTTTCTCTGTGTGTTATGTTGTGGCGGTTGCTGTGCCCGGCTTTCATTCACATTTTTCTTCTGTGTGTAATGGCTGTTCTTGAACCAAGTGTTCCTGCTTCTGTTGTTGTAGATGTTGTCGTTGTTTGGTTGTTCTTGTCGTTGATCTCCACCATTAACATCTGTAGTTGGCATGAAGAAAAACCTACCTCTTTGCTTCCCTATCAAAAAGACTTATGATATTTTGTCTTCATTCATTTTAATTTAGATATTGCTGAAAGGAGATCGAAAGATACAAATCGAAAGTTAAAGTCCTAATGCTCCCATAGCGATACTTACATGTAAATATGTCCAAATTAAATTTAAATTTTATATATTGACCTAGTTTATTAATTATTCAATCTAGTAAAACTCTTTGATTGCTTCAAACTGTCTGGGACATTAGTTATATTTGTGTACATCTTAGCCAAGGTTCCCTATGATCTTAAGTACTCACACTAGAGTTTCAATTGCTAATCCAGCGACATTCACGTGCACCTAATATGTTGAGCTTGTAATGTCTCATTTCCCTGATTACACAGTACGATAAGGGCGGCGAAAAGGATAAAAAATACGTTAATACAAAATCAACAACGAATTTCGAAAACATCTAAATATACAAAACCAACAGGAGTCATTGTTTAAAATTACAGTGTACATTGCAAAATTAACAGCTTAAAAAATCCAGTTTTTGTTTTTAACTTTCCAATTTGGTTCCTAGTTTCATACACATTAACTTTGATCAGATTGCCCTTAAAGGAGTCCCAAGCTCAGTTTCATAATCATATATACATGACAACAAGAGGCTCATTTTTGATGTGAACGTCTATCTGGTTGAATCTGGTCTATAATTTGATTTTAGGCATTTTGGTAATTACTGTTTTTGTCAAATTTCCCCAATTTCACCCCCGAAGGATGACCTTGCAGACTAAGCTCCATCATTTGAATAAATTTAATCCCCCTTACCTTAGGCATCTTTGCTAGCTAGCAAACAAAAACGAACCACTTCCTTTCAGTTTATAATAGCTATAGCGTAGCTTGACTTGTGCAAGATGCACCTAAGGATATTTTTGTAGAAGTTGAAAATATTATTTTTGTTTGTTTTACTGGGGCTTAACATCCCTTCAACTCATGTTTAAGTCATATCTTGACTATGTCTCTTTTTCACGCAGCCGGGATTCGCCGACACCTGGGATTCTAATTAACTCCAGCACGAAGCGAACGCTCTTCCTATGAGTCACAATGGTGGGGTAGAAAATATAAACATTTTGTAATCATAAAGCAGTGTTAAACGTTGAACTCAGACACTGAAACCCATAACCTTTTTGTTTTATTCACATGGATACGCGTTTAACAAACTTGAGTCTTTGTGATTCAGGTAAGTACATATAAATATTAAACTCCAGGGCTTCTAGTTTATTAGACCTGGGATCAATATATTGATAATTTTTAGTTAAGTCAAAAAACAATCATCAGACAGACAGCATCCGGCTGTAATTCAATATGTGTAAAATTATAGGAAACTAATATGGAAAGGAAATATAAGTTTAATTTGCATGTTTTGAGTCATTTAAGGATTGAATTATGTTATGCTGATGTTTTTTGGGGTAAACACCTCAATGGGCCTTGAGACAAGTTGTATAGACTTCGAATTGTTTTATCCTGAATTATTACAACTTTAAAACGCTATCATATAAATACATATTTATTCTAATGAGAAATGAAAATATTTTTTGTAAAAGAAATTAAAAAGAAAATTGAAAAGAAAGTTTTACATACGCCCAAAAACATAGGCCAGATTAAACCAGAAGGACGTTAAGGCCCATGGGCCTCTTGTTTAATAGAAGTTCGTGATGTTTCCCCTTTTAGTTAATAAATGTATATTTGCTTCTTTTTTCTGTGAAGGTCCAACGTTTTCCTTTTGTTTGCCCATGTCCATGGACTTACGGCTTTTCAATATAGACATGGATTTTCGTTTTAACTACTTTTATATGCATACGCAAACTGTAAAAATTATGGAAAATGACCTTTAGTCTCTTTTATTAGTAAATCGAGTCTAACTTCAATGAAAATGTAAATAGTGATAAATAGTCGCTCCATATTTGCAATTAATGCGATAAACTAAAATCTACACAAATGTAATACAATTATATTACATATATATATCTTAGCAGGTAAAGTTTAACAGAATAAAATATTTTATTCGTCTTCACGGTAAGCTAACTATATTTTCTTGAGTTTGACTGGAATGTCCTTTTGCATATTTTGTTTCATGCTTTCAATCATATATACACGGTTGATACATAGAATTACGCATATACAATACGTACGATGTTTACTTTCCAAAACTGTTAGATATTATATGCTCATACCCGGTACAAATTAGTATACATAATTATGTCATCCAGTTACAGGCCTGTACATGTAATAAGTTAATTACGAAGTCGTGACACCTTGCTCTACAACCTACCTACGTGAATGGTTAATGGTGGGAATTATATAGTGTTGGCGTAATTATGTCTAGTACATGTACCTAATATCGCACACTAACTAAGAAACCACAGCACCATTACAACCATACAACAATTGTTACGACCACTAGATATGCATAGAAAGTAGTGTGTTGCCAAACGTTTCTGAATCTTCACTATTAAGGAGTCCTAGAAACGTTACGAGTATGGTATAGAAAGTAATTATAACTAAAATGAAATAATACATTTACATTATCATTGCATTTTCAGTCCATCTGGACCAAAATTCCAAAGTGGATTTACGTCCGTCTGTCGTAATATTTTTACATTTTCACGCCTTCATCTAAACCCCTGGACCAATTTTACCCAAACTTGGTAGGAAGTATTCCTGGGGGGAGGGGATTCAGATTTGTTCAAATGAAAAGGCTGTGCAAAACTTCAAAACTTTCTTTTAATAAGCTAGAAGGCCTAGAGCTTAATGTTTTGGTCTGTAGCAACTTTAAGGCATGGATAACTAAGTTTGTTCAAGGTGTGACCCTGGGGTCAAAGATAGGTTACGTGTTTTGGGGTCAAAGTTCAACACTATATATATTATTTATAGCAAATATATTAACTTTTCACATTTTCAACTTCTTCACCTTAACCACTGAACCTATTTCATCCAAACTTGTTAGGAAGTATCCATATGAGAAGGGGGTTCAGATGTGTTCAGATGAAGGCGCCTGGCCCCCATGGGGCTCCACTAGGAGACCAAAAGTGGGAAAATGTGTTAAAACTTCAAAAACCTTCTTCTAATAAACTAAAAAGGCCTACAGCTTAATGGTTTTTGGTAAGTAACAACTTTAGGGCATTAAGAAGCAAATTTGTTCATGACCCTGGGGTCAAAAAATATTACGCTTTTGGGGTCAAAGTTCAGCACTATAGCGAAAATGTTAGCTTTTCACATTTTGAACTTGTCCAATATTACTTGACCAGTTTCATCTAAACTTGATAGATGTCATCCCTTCGGAAAGGGGTTCAGATTTGTTCAAATGATGGGGCCCGACGCCTCTTTGGGGTCCAAAAAGGGGACATTTGACCAAATAAACTGGAAGGCCTAGTGCTTAATGCTTTGGTTTAAAGTACCTTGAAGGCATCGAGAAACAAGTTTGTTCAAGGCATAAACCTACGGTCAAAAGTTTTCCAATGCCACAAATTTACATACAGGCCAATTTATTGCCGACAGACGTTTTTGACCAATGGGCCTTATGTGTATTAAGAAGTCATGAAAATGTTACGAGTATGGTATAGAACGTAATAATAACTAAATTAAAATTAGCATTGTATTCTTAGGTCACCTGAAAAACCTCTGGTGACCTATTGTGATCACCGTCCGTTGCGTGCTTGTGCGTTGTGCGTAAACAATCATACTTTCGACTTCTCCTCAGCATCTGTCAGTTAGATTTGGATGAAACTTGGTGGTAATCATCAGTCGATGTCTTCAAAAGACATCTACTTTGGAACTAACTGGTGGATTTTGACCAACCTTTTCTCAATAAAAAAAAAGTAAATCGAAAAACCAAGACGATATTATAGGCCGTAATATGGTGCTTCGACGATTAGAATCAAAATTTAAGCTCAAGTAGAGGGTTAACCCCATTTGGGCCTGAGGGGTGGGTCATAAGTGGCCAAGAATGCAAAACCTTCAAAAGACATCTCCTGTGAAACTTACTAGTGGATTTCGACCAATCTTTCACAAAATGATGTTTAGACGATGAGGACCAGAATCTATACTTGAGAAGGGATGACCCCTAGGGGGTCTGAGGGGTGGAGCCATAAGGGGATCACATAGTGTAAAACCTTCAAAAGACATCTCATGTGAAACTTACTAGTGGATTGTGACCAACCTTTACACAATGATGCCTAATGGTGATGATCAGAATCTTACTTAAGAAGAGGTCTACCTTCCAGGGGGCTGAGGCATAGGGCCATAAGGGATCACAGCGCAAAACCTTCAAAAGACATCTCTGAAACTAACTGGCGGATTTTGACCAACTTTAAACAAAGTGATTCTTTGATGTTGAGGATCAGAATTTAAACTCAAGTAAAGTAGGGGAAGTGTAAGGTTCATAAGGGGCAGGGCAATTTTCATATAGATGATAAGTCGTAAAAATGTTTGACGAATGTTTGACCTGGGTTTATCAGGTGACCACCATTAAAGCCCGTGAGGCCTCTTGTTTATGAAGGAGTCCTGAAAACGTTACGAGTATGGTATAGAACGTTATAATAACTAAAATGAAATAATAGATTTACATTACCCTTGCATTCTTTAATAAGGAGTCATGAAAAGGTTACGACTATGGTATAGAACGAAATAATAACTAAAATGAAATAATAGATTTACATTACCATTGCATATTTTATTAAGGAGTCATGAAAACGTTACGAGTATGGTATAAAATGTAATAATAACTAATATGAAATGATAGATTTACATTGCCTTGTACTCAAGTTTTCACAGTAAACGATTACGTCTGACAACCATGTTCGTACTGTATGCCGAGTAGAGTCACTTCCAAGCGTAGAAATACAAAAATGCAACATGAATCATGTGAAACAAATATTTGCTTATACATGTACAAGCACTATGGTATTTTAAATAAAATATTTTCTAAGACAAGCAAGCCATAGGCTTCAAAAGGCCATGTCATCTTTAAACTGGTCTGTGACTATCAAGGTTAGTTAGAAGAAACGCTTGAATAAATACAGATAGGCAAACAATCCATCGGTATTGTTTACAGGCACCACAATTCTGTTTTGTCGTAGATTGCAAGTTATAATTGACCGGTCAATGGGCAAACAATTTCCAATGTATTATTATGGAAAATGCAAGAGGAATTACAAAACAAAACTAGGTAAAAAAAGAAATGTGAATAGCGCGCATCCTTAAGAAGAAACACCTTTCAATAAGAAAATAACCCAAATGTAAAATATTGTCATTGTGAAACTTTGTATGGTTCGTTTTCCCTTTTAAAATTTGTCTACCTATCAAATACCGTATTCTATCGCGTACATTTTGTGAAGGAGCTTTTTCTACAACCCAGACGATAAGGCAATTGTGCATAAAAATGACAAAACGGAAAAACTAAAATGAAAATTCCCCAATAAAAATAATTTCTAAAAAAGACGAAAAACCAATTCTCTGTGTTAGAGGACCTCATCCAAGAGTCCTTACCTAGCTTCAAATCAACAACCATTAATAGACACATTAGTGGAAATCAATCTAGAATAGACATAGATAAAAAAGAAGCAAAAAACAAAAAGGGGAAATAGGAACGACTGACTGACGGGGCAATTCTTAATACAAATACTGGTATTATACAAATGAAATCTAAAAAGTAAAAAACAACAATTAACAGATTGGAATAAACAAAAAGGAGCACATTTATAAGAACGTCGATAAAACAAAGTACGAAACACTTCTTTGATAATACTTACAATGTTTTAATTGTTTTACGTTAAATAGTATATTCGCAAAAAGGACATAATTGATATTTTGCTTTGGGTCAAGAGCGAGGTCCTCTCACCCATTTGATTTGTTTGACGTCATTTTTAAATGCCCGTCTCACGTTGCTGGTTCATTCTGATGGTGACTTTGTGATAACTTTTGTTCTGATAAACCTATTTATTTTGTTTTGTAACACATAATAAGATGTTAAGCCTTAAGTCAAGAATAGGATGCTTGATCACAAACAACGTGTACTATCCGCTCTCAAAATTATGTATAGTGCAACGAACTCACAAACACAATACCAAGACTTACAACTTTAACGACAAATACGTACATTTGTGCAAGAGGACCTCGTAACAGTGAAAGAATATGATAGGGGCAGGAATTGAATTGAAATATGAAAAGAAACTAAAAGTAAAAATTTGATTAAACGGAGGTGAAAGTCAGTTAAAAAGGAAGAACTAGAAATGTCCTTGTAAAAAAAAGCGGTAAAAACAGATAGCTACAGAGAGGGGGTGTAAACGTAAGTGTTAACTGATGCCGGTTGTATCGTAGCAAGATCTGGAATCATGGACTAGGTCCTCTTGCACAAAGATATGTTTACGTCCATTTTATACATGATATAAGGGGTGGTTTATTTCATTTTGAAAGATTGTATATTCAGTTGTTAATCCTTTTGGTTTCGTCAATAGAATGCTTAGATATTAGTGTACTTTTCTATTTTTAGAAATCATTCTAATTCTAAAAGAAATAAGCAACAGTTAAGGGAAGCGTTTTCGAAATGTTTGGCATACACATTTTTCGTTCTAACATTGTTTTTAAAAGTATTGATTGTTTTTCTCACTCAAATTATTTGGCCAATAAAAAACTCGTTGAAGTCGGTGAATTTTATTATCAAATATATAAAATATGTAGTATTATATTAAGATGTGATAACCACATGCTGTAGAGTATTTTGGCTTTAAACTTCATCTCGGTAAAGATGTATTCGGATAAAAAGCTCGTAGTGCATCGTCATCCATCGTTATGACACTGCGCATAAAAATATAATATCTGTCATGATATATGAAAATTGTCTTACACTTCCAAATAACTCGTTAGTAGGCAAATGAGTCCAACGAGAAGTTACATTTATAATCCTTTATCTTTATATCAGTAAAATGGTTTTATCTCCTTGTGGATTAATTTACGAGATAATTATCCTTTAATATGTCGTTTCATACAAGACGTAATGCCTGTGAGTGTCTTTAATGGCTGATGAAGGTATTAAGTCATAAATCTACAAATAATGCATTCATTTTCTACGATAAGTGAAATGTTGTTGTCGTCTGAAATAACTGGTTCTCTATTGGGATTACTTGTCCGTGTAGGTATTTCAAACAAAGACTACTTTATTTAAGTCTGATTATTAGAAATGATTATTAATTAGTTTACCATGTTATGTGAATGTCTGTTATATCCGTTATACGTTGCAGTAAACAATTGTTTGAAAACATGTCAGAACATGTACAATATATCATATCTCTAATCTCTTGATTGAAGAGTATCACAATTTTTTATTATATTTAGGAAGGATGCCACAATAATGAGAAGACTAGCGACAATGAATAACGCCAACATATCAAATTGTAACAATAATAGCATAAAACCACGCCACAGAAATATTCAAGACCAACTACAACCACCATCAGAGAGAGTAATACGATATGTTTAACCGGTTAATGATAACTCCTTACTGAACTCCCGGAAACAAAATTGAAAATAATCTTTCTGGGCATCATTATTCACGACCATTCTACAAGTGAACATACAAAAAACGCTTAAACAAATACTGAACACTGCATGTCGAACAGGGCCCGCCAAGATGGCCAAGAGTAAGGATGGCATACTAAATGTAATCAAAAGTTTGGTTGTTTTGTTGAAAATGATCTGTAGACAATCAAAGAAACATCTACATACCCCAAAGAATATTTTGCTACAATTTCAGGTAAATTTGTTCAATGGTTTGAGAGAAATGCTGATTACGAGAACTTTTGTGTAAATATCTTGTCAAAAAATTAGATAATTTTTTTAAAACAACTTGAAACATTCAAAAGGCAAATCTACATACCCTTAAAAATGTTTTGCTACAATTTCAGCAAAATTCAACAGATATGTTGTCGGTTAGAATGTTCAGCATTCTAACAACATCGTGCTCATTGTAATTACACTTTTGCGTTCGAATCGCTTTTAACAAAGTATGCAGTTGTGTCCTAAACTATAATGTATTTATACCTGCGATTGCCTGTTTTACAAATAGAGATGCAAGAATTTCCAAATGCCACGGTGGTATCGATATCGTATATTTGAATGATGGTCTACATGTAATAATAAGATGCACGCACATGTAAGTATATGCGACCTTCTTACAAACCAATCATTATTTACCTAAAAACAAAACGCAATATAGATGTCGATAATAGTCACACACAAGTATTACACGACTATTTATCCATTTGATCGACTTGGCGGTCAGAAAAAATGCACGAGTAATGTATACACGTATATACACAATTCCAATAGTAGAGGTTACACATCTTACAAATCTTGTATGTAAATTACGTTGATGGAAGAAAGAGTGTTTTTGAATTAAAGAAAACTTGTATCAAAAATAAGTATCAACATAAAAATTCAAATAAAATCCAGGCATCACAACGTCAATGTTCGCCGCAACAAAATGTAGTCCCTAGTCTGCCATAATTTGATGCGGCCTATGGTTTTTGATATTAATTATTGGAATAGATTACTCTTAGGATTTTATTTGTAAATCAACACATTTTACTTGTCTAAATAGTACATACTATGATTTAAAGAAGATAATACCCTACTTCTTGTCAAACCCTCACACTCATACACCCTTAAGGAAGGGTTATAGTCGTCATTAAGATACAGTAGTGAGATATGACTAGTGCGTATCTGATACATTTAAAGTATAGTTTCTACGTCATAGTGTGAGTTTCATGTTTTTCTTTGGTTTTTTGACTTAATGATTAGGTAGATATTAAACAATATAGGACACTGAAGAAAATAGAAAGGTTTCTCTTTCTGCCAAGGTTAATCACGTTTATACTGTAAAGGAACTTGGGTCTACAAACATCACGCTTAACACAATAGCAAATCTCAAAATCTCGTCTGCGCGGCTACAATGTATTTTAGACATGTACTTAAAATCGGAAGTAGGTACAACTCAAGATGTCGTCTGCACAACTTTGTGTAATGGACATGTACTTAAAAGAAAACTAAACCGGACAAAGATGATTAGAAACTGACGAAGTGTTCAATGATCGTGATGAAATCAATATGACAGAAAGTCCATTATCATGGTTTAATGACAAACTGTCATTACCATTATGTTTCACTAGTTCGGCTGTAGACATTTTGTAAGATCTTAGTTTGTTAACGACGTTAGGTAGTATTATTCATCATAGTTGTACTAGAATGTACATCCTGCACCACATACTGTTAATTACAGAACAATAATTTCTCGTTAAGGTAAAGTTTGTAAATAAACATGTAGTGTCGTTAAGCAATCAGTTTGTTTGTTTATTTAATTAGTGCTTAACGTCACGTCCAGAATCTTTCACCGATATTGTGACAAAAGACCAAAGGAGAAAAACCAAAAGATAGGACAGGAATAGAAGCGGCGACAAGCACGAGAAAAAAAAGGAATAGGGATACTTGAGAAAGAAGGATGAACCCATGCAACGGCGTCTCCGTCTACTCTTCTATCGACCTTTTGCATGGGGATCTTTATCTTGCCAGGGGGTTAAAAGTCTCTGTACACGGGACCGCCAGATTAGCGTCCCCTCCGAAGGACGTGCATATCTTTGTCTGACCTCTACCCTTTAACCTGTCTAACTTCGGTGACCCTACCAGACTTGTGTCTCGTGTCTCACAACACTGAAGCCATATATATATATATATTCACTCACCAAATTGTCTTATATATAGTATATAATGATAATTCAACAAAAACATAAGTTTGCAAATGGCGTAAGGAAAATTAGCCAAAATGTAATGTCCTCTTCGCAAGCTCGAAGCCTCGAGGTGTGTTCATGGGTTTGCTTAAAAAACAAGTACTCAAACGGTCTCAATTTGTGTGTATTCGGGAATGCTCAGGGTAGAAGTACAATGTCATTGTATATTATTTTGGAAGGATGTTGTGACAGTTCGGAGTCGATACATCTCTGGTATGAAATTCCAGTAAAACAGCATTTTATGGTGGCTGATTTCGGCCAAGTCGCATTTGCGCCCTCGCGGTTCGAGTTTGCTCTGACACATTGAAACGAAAGGCTTAACTCCATTGGTTAAAATACTCCCTATTGGATGAAACAAGAAGAAATAAGATCAGCAGAATAAAGGTTATTGACAAATAAACAATAGCTTCTTCAAAAAGTTACCACCTGAATGAACTCACAAAGTGAGACGAGCATTTAAAAATGACGTCAAACCAACCCAAACGGTGACAAACAACGCTCTTGACCCGACATCATGCTTATGAACGGCGAAAAGGGTGAAAATACGTTAATACAAAATCAACAACCAATATTCAAAAACATCTAAATATTCAAAACCAACAGGAGTCATTGTTTAAACGAACAGTGTGCATTGCAAAATCAACAGCTTAAAATAAAATAAACAGACTGCAAATCAACACGTTAGGTCACATCTGCAGAACAAACGATCACCCATGCAAAATCAACAGTCATATAGCGGCGAAAAGAGTAAAACAAGAAATTGCAGCAAAGCTGCTGACCGGGATACGCTAACATTTAATAAAAAAATTGTTTTTATGGCATAAATTTGTGAACGAATGATATTCAAGAAAACAACATAAAAAATTCTGTTTATTTCATTTTCCGCAGCTATTTTTACCATTTCAAATTTAGCGCTATCCAAGTAGGTCTGATGACGCCCCGAAACCTTCATTTCACTTATCAACATTCTTAAGTCATTTAAAATCAATCTGTAACGGCCAAGTATTGTCCAAAACTTCATAGGAGGAATGGTGTAAAGCGGGTTTTGGTTTTTACGCCAAGAATCACCAGAGATCGCACTTTAATGTGCAAACTAGTGCTTATACAGTATGTATTTCTAAAATTTTTGTCTAAACAAATTTTGTTTTAAAAAATTGTTGTGACATGAAAACGTATTTGATTTTAAGCAGAACAATAATAAAAAAAATTCTATATATTTCAAAATAAAACATAACTCTTGTCAATCCTTTTCGGGTAAAAATCAAGAATAAGCATAGGCAAACTAAAAACAGAAAAAGCGTACTATTTACATATAAGATTTTATATTTTTGTCAATCACGGGGAAAGTGCAGCATTAAGAGAAGACGAAGTGAGATTTCCCAGATTTCCGTTGTGCCATGGAAAACGTATTTGATTTTAAGCAGAAAAATTTCTATAATACACGTTCTTCAAGAAGTCTCTAATTTTAGGTTTAATTTGAAACCTTTCCATTGCTTAAATTGGAACTTATACACCTTGGCATTACAATATTGGTTTAAACTATTTAATTCTTATTATTTTATTTTTATTATTTTTTTAAATGCTATTTTTATATAACTTCAAAAATAATTTATTTATTCATCTAAATATCTATTGACAGATTTAAATGTTAAATCGTCATGAAAACAAAAATCGTAGTTTGTCACAGTGACATACACATCTCGTTGT
>JAUMGZ010213205.1:0-11845 GCA_032359645.1 Pododesmus macrochisma | reverse complement strand
ATTTTGCTCCTATTTATGACTTAAAGCTTGCGAAATCTCCATGAAATTAAAATCTGCAGACCGGAAAATATTTCATATTTGATGGTATTTAATCTACCAATCTTAAATCATCAAATCTTTAACCATTGCCTGATGTAGGTGCAGCAATTTAATAAACTGTTTACTAGTGTCTTGGAATTTGTTTTTGTATGCGACCAGTGTCTGTACCGTACTTGTGAAAGCAACGTGACATTGGATTGACTTAAGTTATGAATAGTGATTTTTGATTCTAATTAATTGAAGTTTGCTGTAATCTGTGGTTCAGCATTCTATTTATTACCTGTGGTCAGTTAGTGCAGTCGATGATTCATTGAGTGCTTACCAATATTAGAATCGGAATCAAAAGATATTAGAATCGAAATCTTTTGACATTATAGAGTGTAAAAACGCTTTTAGGTACATTGAAAAATATTGTGATATAAAATGAAAGACGTTTTGTAAACTTTTTGTGAAACTATACAAATATGAAAAATTTATTATTTATTAACATCGTTTATATTTTATATGGTGATGTAATATTAGATCTATTGCACTCACAGGAATCAGTCTTACAAAAATTCAAAAACCCGGATCTGCTCAAAGCTTTTACAACAGGTCACAAAGCAAATAAAGTACTCCTTATCTTGTACTTTTATGTATAGACTGTGTGCACGATTTGTGAACGATACTGAAAGAACAGGTCTTGACGTTCTATCTCAACACTTGCATGCTAATGAGTAATTGGACTCAATAGATACACATTTTATTAATAGCGTTTAAATATCAGGATAGATAATCCATTGACATGGTAAACGGGTCTCATTTTTCAAATTAAATCTACCATATTATGAATTTTAAATTCAGAGGATGAACTATTATTTCCTACGACTACACTAATGACATCATGTGATCAGTGCGTATGTGAGCTCCTTCTCGTACCCAGTATGTCTGTATCGCTTTGTCTGTACCATACAACCCACGAACGAAACCTACCACAGTGTTTAACGTGAGATCACATACCCGTATAGCTGCATATTCATTTAGGAATTCTATAAGCAATTTGAGTTTATCCCACTTAAAGCTTGTCCTTGCAGAGATTGTTTAGTTGATATTGCGCGTTACTTATTACGTGATTATCATGACAATGAGTGGCATGTCGGAAATTGTAGGAAAGGTGTTTAATGATTGTAATTATGTGGACATTATCGCTACTATTTTATACCAGTGGGTTTTTCATGCTTTTTAATACTTTTGAATGCGAGGCCAATCTAATTGTCAATCAACAGTACAAAGAGTAAACAGGAACTCACTGAAATACTTAAAAGTTGGTGTAATTTAGAATGATGTATGTTCTTCAAAATATTTTTGACTGATCTCTCGATGCAAGTCGAGCCTAGTAAGAGATGACAAGTTTGTACATTAAGATGTTAATGACATAACATGCTGTATATTTTGATAGTACACTCAGCAACAATCTTAATAAAGAAGTATATGTTGTATTTTGTGACTCCTCTGCTCGAGTGATAATTATACCCCCCCAAATTTCTACTGAAAGCAGGTCGTCTGTCTGTCATTCTTTCCGTCTGTCTGTAGACACAACTTTGTTTGACTACTTCTCCCAAACTACTGAGCTAAATTCAACGGCACTTGCTACAATTTATCCCAACCTCCTGCAGAGGTGTTGCATATATATAGATTTTGAGTTACCTACCATTTTAACAGAGTAATGGCCCTTTATAAAAAGCTTTGTACATCTACTCCTCTTGAAGTACTAAACTGATTTAAACATTACTTGCTACAATTTATCGTCACACCTTGCAGAGGTTTGTAATCTATACAAAATTTGAATTACCTCCCTTTTGAACAGAGTTATGACCCTTTATCCCCCAAATAACCTTTGAACATCTACTTCTTGGTGTTTAAACTATCTTTTTCAAATGTTTTGAATTATTTATTGCTGTATTTAAGTTGCATTGTAGATCTGTTGAATCTTTACACTTCAGTAAAATAGTACTTAAGAAAAATGTTCACCTTTTACGAGTTACATACAGATCTATTTAATGCAATAAAAATGTCATTGGTCCCTTGTGGGGGACATTAGACAGCACCAGCGTAAGTCCTCATTTATGTGAGGTCGACAAGTGAGAGTTATGAATTATTCAAGAGGATTAAATCGCCACAATAGAAGGGTATAATATGTATGTACACATTCTAGCACTCCGTATTCATTTTTACCTGTAATAAATGTATAAGTCAGGTAAAATGTACACAGGTAAACAGGTCGTTTATTGGTAAACAAACATTACCTGGGCAGTAGCATATAGGTGTGAGTTCTTCTGTCACTTGGAATTCCTTTCATGTTGAAGACACTGTTAACGGTGCTAAACGTTGTCTAAACATCATGTCTGTTTTGTTTGTGTAGAGATTTCTGATAATTTCAAAGACATGCAATTTTCTTTGGTCTTTACATGTATCTTATGGATTTTAGACTTTTAGACTTGGTGTCAGGTTGTATTCAAAGTTAAATGGGCTTCACTCCTGTCCTACTCCATTAAGGTGTGGTATTTAGATCAGACATTAATTGAAGTCTTTATTAATTTGAACCCACTAATTGCAAACAGTTTCTCATCAGACTAAAAAAGGTGAAATATGCTTTATTAAAAATGTACTGAATTGATTTTGACTTTGACACAAATTTTTTATTTGAAGTTATAAAGAAAGTTTATTTTTAAATAAAAGTTGATTTTTAACCATTAATTGTGTCCACACTGTTTTATAATTCCAGAATAATATTACCATTTGAACTATTAATGGAAATCAATATAAGGCATTGTTTTATTCATTGAAACCAAGATGGATTTTGATATAAAGTCTTTTTCTCCTTGTAGGAGGGACGGTCCCCTTTGCATTATGCAGCACTCAATGGTATGGTTGACATTACTAAGTACCTGGCGACACACGGGTGTCCACTGGACGACCAGGATGCTGTAAGTGTATCTAGATACCGTCAAACCTGTCTTTAAAGACCACCCAATAGACCAGAAAAAGTGGTATTTATATGGAGGTGGTCTTTATAAACAGGTAAAGATAAGTGTGATTAAACTTCAAGGGACCTGATTTTAGGGGTCTTTGTGTACAGATGGCCTCTTTATAAAGGTGGTTGCTAGAGCAGTACACAGTATTGTCAATACTCCTCCTATAAATCCATGTGATTCTCCAGTGTTTTTGTTGGTAATGGCTTTGTGTTCATAAGGCACCTCTCTCAGGCAGTAAATGGCCATTGGCTACTCCAGTCTTTGCACACATATGTTCAATTGAAAAGTGTTGTTGGAATGATATCATAAAGGAGTTAAACATACAAAGGGATTGGGCAACAGATAAACCGTATAAACCAACACAGCTCTAGAACAACAAGAACTGTATATAACAGATTACTATACCCGGGTAGTCATAATTTATAAAAACATCATATTTCTTGAAAAAATAATAATCGAATGTTTTAAAGATATTATAAAAATTGTGCATTAAAATACAAATTCATAAATAAATTTATGTATTTTCAGTCTAATAAATGATGAATAAAAAAAACCCTGTTATACAAATCCAGTCCTTTCTTTTCTTTCTGTATTTTCAGTTCTACTAATGTCATTTTGTTAGTACTAATTGTATTTTAATATCTGTTTTATTCTTTGTTAATTAAATACAACAACAAAATTATCACTAAAGCTTTTTAGGACTAATTTCAAATTTTCAAAGTATTTTATTGTCTATATACATGTAGTTATGTAACATAAAAAATACACATGAACAGATACATCAAAATACACAGACAAATGGATAAAAAAAACAGGCTAAGCCTTTATAGGTTTTCTCCATTTTCCAAATGGCAATATGTCATTATTTGAACTTTTTGTTGAAACAACAAATCTCTTTGTTATTATTTTCTTGGTCAATTAATTCATGAATTGAAATCTTGATAAAGGGTAACAGAGGTGTGTTTAACATGTTATAATTGTACTTTACAAAAACTAAAAATAATCAACTTCACCTTCCTAGAAATCACATCTACAAAAACTAATATATAATCAAATTCACTTCCCTAGAAATCACATCTACAAAAACAAATAAATAATAAAATTCACTTTCCTAGAAATCACATCTACAAAAACAAATAAATAATCAAATTCACTTTCCTAGAAATCACATCTACAAAAACAAATAAATAATCAAATATACTTTCCTAGAAATCACATCTGTATTGAAAATGACAGAACAATACTAATATCTTGTACAACATGTCAGATTTGAATCAATAAGCAATGTAAACATATTTAGAGATGGTTACAGCCCTTGTGACACGCCCCCAGCAGTTCACATAAGGGTGTCAACAGGTGCCATACCTAATCCTTACCTGTGCTGATTGAGCCGACCATGTGCATACCTGTTGACTTTTCTAAAGGTGTTTTTTGTACAAATGATGTGTTGTTATAGTTAAACAAACATTGGGGTGTAATGACAGGGGTCACTCCTAATGGCTCTGATCTGACATAGAGCTGAGGGGTCAGGCAACAAAACTGACCAACGGTCAAGTTGATGTTGTAGAGTTACTCAAGTGCTGTGACAGTAAGCATCTAGGAGACATGTCAACATAAGGATGTATTTGTATTAAGACACGACCTTTAGAAAGAGATATTCTTTCAAAGATCTGGGAGTAGAGTGAAAGCATAGTTAAGAGAATCGAAGGACCAGACGTATTTTATAAGTGGCAATTTTTTCTGTGTATAATTGTTATTTCTTCATGGGTTTTTTGTTCACAAGTCATTATGGGTCATGCAGTGTGGACAGAGTATAAACGCCATCAGGTAATCAAAAGTTACAATGTTTGAATAACTATATTATTTAATTATTTTTTGTAGATTTTTCAATATTTTACTTATGATAACATTAATTTCACATATCATGATAATTGATGTCAACAACTTTTTTTTAATCTGTTGACAATTTTTATATCCTATATTTTCTAATATAATATTAATTGTACAAAAACTCCATTAATTGAAGGCAAATTCTTCATAAAAATTAAATATATTTTTTTTTTTTTTTTTTTTTATAAAAGTTTTGACATTGACACAATTCATGGAATCCAAAACTGATACATATGCAAGCACATTGTCGTTTTAAAAAAATATACTCAAATAAAATTTAAATTCACAATAATATGCATAATTTATTCATCCTCATGACTAGTAGGATAAAAAAAGATACTGCACTTAGTATCAATTTAGAAGATATAGATGTTTGTGGCGGAATACCGTCCTATTTAATGTAGGTACATACATGTTTTATGGGAGAAGTTTTTGAAGTTGACAAACCTTGATGTAAATATGTATACATCAGACGCTTGCCCAGGTCTTTACACATCTCTCAAAATTAGTCATCTGATTCATTTATTGCCTTTAAATGGAGGACTTTTATCTTGAAGAATACCCCAACACATAAACTTAAATTGGAGGTAGGATTGAGAAGTGATGGGTTGTCATTTATTGTAGACCATAAAAATTCTGTATACATATTCCTGAATTAAACTGTTTTATTTAAAGCAATTCTTTTCACATTTCAACATTTTATGCTTAAACTAACCTTCATGTAAATCTATGATCATCTTAATGAATCGAAAATTTGGTGTTCGGAGTGGATACAAATTCATATTTGAATTTTTTGCAAAAGCAGTGTTGAAAAAGAAATAATGTTTTGATTAGAATGAAATGACAAAAAATAATATCCATCTGTATAATAATTTCACATGAAACACTTGAAACGAAGTTGGAAAAATATTATATAAAGTATTTAAAATTAAACTTTATTTTAAACATGGTTGAATGATCCCTTATTACATAAACTGCCTTTAGCTCACTTAAACAATGATATAACATTCTCACATTCAACTGTTGTAAAAAATCAAATTTTATTAAAAACTGAAATAACCCGTGGCTTCTCTTATTCTTTACAGATGGGGTACACACCATTACATAGGGCAGCATCTCAAGGTCACATGGAGGTCATTAAGACACTGTTAGAAGAAGGCTGTGCTATTGATAAACAAGATGAGGTAGGTCAAGGTCATGAGACATAAACTTATTTTCTTGGAAGTGCATACTAAGTATATACATGTCCAATGTATATAACCTTTTGTGAAACAGGAAAATAAAACATGTTTTATTTACAAATCAATGTAAATAACTTGAAAGGTTGTTTGGGTTTGAATAGACATTTTCAAAGTGGATGAAGATTTTTCTTAATAAAGTAATTTAAAAAAAAAACGTTTGTTTACTTTTAATTTAAAATGTTCCTTTAGAATGTAAATACAAGTATATCATATACTGAAATCACTTCTCACGTATTAGGATTAAATGTTTGTCTTTCTAGCACGGCAATACTGCGCTACACGAAGCTGCGTGGAACGGCTTCAGTGCCGCTCTTGAACTTCTCATTAAACACAACTGTAACATCATGGTCACCAATAAAGTAAGTGGAAATCAAAGTTATTTTATTGTCACATTACAAAACTTACCTGTAAATCAATATTGTAACAATCTGTCGAATGATTTAATTAAGCCACTAATCCAGGAGGTAAATCCATGGTGAAGGATTTATTAATCTCATGCTGTTATGATGTTTGAGTGAACATATAATTCTATAATGATGTGAAGGTATTAACTTTGTATTGTTATTCGTGTAATTATGTCCCCTTTTTAACGGCAATATTACAAGTTTCTTCATTGTTAGGTTTATTTGTGTGATTCAGTTTAATAATATTAAACAGTATTTGTGTTACTACATGATCAATGTGAAAAGTTAATTATATCTCTATTGTCTGAGTCTTACTTGAATTAGTGTCAAATTTGGTTAATCCAAAATACATTCATTTCATTCTCATATTTAAATTCTATTTTTTTTCTTCTCTTTATCCTAGTTTGCATTTTAGTAATCGTGTGGTTTTTTTCCTTTCTTTCTTTTCTTGATCTGCTTTGGATTTGTTTGTGTATTTATCATTTTTGTCATTTTTAGACTGAGTACCTAAACCTTATGTTATTGATTTTTTAGACTGGTTTCACTGCCCTACACTTGGCTGCACAGAATGGTCACAACCAAAGTACAAGAGTGCTATTGTACGGAAGCTGTAACCCTGACCTCAAAAACAATGTGAGTGCTATGTTAACTTTTTAAGGAAATTACTAAATAATTTGAAACCTAAACCATTTAAGTAGAGATTTAATTTGGTTGAATCTATCAAAGTTGAGTATTTCCTATTTAACTTATTATCAGTAATTTGGGAAGAGCAGGAAAAATTGCTTGAATAATATATATTAAAAAGCTATTTAGAAATTTGTTACAAACCTGCTATTCAAGCAACAAGTTATTTAAATAAATATAACAGTTTTAAAGATAGTTTTTTATTTGTGATAAAATTGTGCCCCCACTGCAACAAAATATAAAGTGGAATATATCTTTTGAAATCCAGACAACACACACCATTTAAGTCATAAATCTGAAGCCATATTGGTATTTTGCATCTAAAGCTCTTACATAATGGCCATTGTTATGTAACACGATATTTTAATTCGCCTGCGTTTGTCATGCTGTAAAAATGTCAGAATGGTTTTTGTAATGGCAGGGACTGGAATAGATACAAAAAAGAATCATGTTACCAACTTTTTGATATTCACAAACAACCTGGGATACAATGATTCCCATTAACATAATGCACATGGCGTGTATTCATTATGAAATTTTTGGTTAAAATCGGGATCCTATTTCCTGTAGCTGGGATCACAGGTTGAAATAGAATTTGCATATTTTAGTTTTTGTTGTCTGTATTGCTGTTTTTCTGTATAATCCCACCTATGTTACAATGTATCTCTGCAGTGAGGATGTAAATTTTTCAGTTAAAAGTATTTGTCACATATTTTCATAAATTATAGGTTTTATTTTTCATGGCTCAGTGAATTGATGAATGTGGGTCTTTGGTGTTGATGTTTGTTTCAACCATAAGTACCTTATTTGCCTAAGAACTTATTAAGTCTTTAAAACATTTAAAACTGACCTTTCTGATCTAAGTAGAAAAATCAGTTGTATAAAATCAAATTTTTACAACTATACTCTTAGTTTAACCAAAAAGAACAAACAATAAATATACCCAGGGTTTCATTCTTTCAAAGTTCTATTTAGGAGTCAAGTTAAAAAATAAAATTCTTAACAGCTAGATTTTAACTGGGGGACATTAAAAGTATTGCCTGACATTTTTACGAACCATTTTGGCACAGAGCAAAAATAAAATGAAGTCCATCACCTATGTGACACCTATCACCATCTATAGGGCTAGGAAGTACCATAGTATTTTACCTGTAATTTTGGATTATACTACCTGTATACACCTGACATTTTTACAATTAGGAAGTAATATACCCCTGATTCACCTGTAACTTGTTTACCCACCTGTGTCTGAGAGATGTGTTTTACCTGCAGTGTTTATACTGCATAAATAAATGTCAAAACAAAATTAAAGATTCTTGATTCGCAAGGTCTATAAATAATGCATATATACTAAGAAACACTCGTGTTTATTGTGAACAATACTTGGGTATTGTAAAGATGCTTGTTATGCACGTGTAATAAAATATGGTTATGCAGCAATAAAAGCTTAGTATGTTATTGCCAAAAAAATAATAATTATGCTGAGATTTGGTGGATGTAGCTTAAATATTGCAAAAATGCAATCTATCTATAGAATAAATTATTAATACAACAAGTCTGCTTTGATATCATATTGCCTTCTGTGTTATGGTTGGTTTTATCATACATGTTTGGTATATAAATTGAAGATAAACATTGTATTCTGTCAAACCTAAATAGTGAGTGCAAACTTTCCAGCCTTTTACTTTGATTGTTCTTAATTATCTCATAAGGGTAAAAAAACATAATGGCAGCTAATATGATAATTTATATAAGTAGATTTGTCCTATTTATAGTTTGAATATTTTTACCCCAAATGGTAACTGGATTTTATCTTTTTCGTATTGAATTTGAACGTATTAAGTGTCTGAGGGATGAATTTACTCAGTTTTAGTTTTTGGTACAATCTTTACATTTTATTTTACCACTTTTTTCCTAAATGAAAATAATTTTTTTTGATTCTCTGTGTTTGTAATGATCATTGATATCATATAATTTTGGTTGTTTTACCATTCAGTATGGCGACTCGGCCCTCCACACGGCAGCCCGGTACGGCCACGCTGGCGTCACCCGAATCATCATCAGTGCTCGCTGTGGTCTCAACGAACAAAACAAGGTAAGATGTATGATATGTGTGTATTTCTTATAGATAAAATGACAGTTGCTTATTGAACAGATCAAAATTAAATTACTAGATAGGTCAACACTATCAAAGGACAATAGGTAATTTCTGTGGTTGTAGTTGAAATTTGAAATTAAAAACAAATATTATATAGTTTATGTCAAAAATTGAATGTTAAAGCAACAAAATTACAAAACTGAATAAGTTACAATTATTGTTTACATTAACTTAGAGAGGATTTAACACAATATAGAGAGAATACTTCGTTTACATATTGACCATTTTGGTATTGATCTATAAGACTTGGAAAAACTCTGGAACTACTTTTCCCAGGAAAGTATCACTCAAAGTGATTGACAGTTTCAAAGGTTGTCATAGATTCAAGTTTAGACTCAGGCTTCCATCAGAAATGGTATTGATCATAGCGAGGCTGCGTTCTTTGATGTGGTGTGCATTACTGCAACGTTTATTGATTGATAGATTACGAAAAATGTTTGTGTACAATTAGCATTTAATGAATGATATTTACAACCGAGGGCTAGTTGCTTATCTGATCCTCTGCCAGTGTACGCCCCAGTCACTTAATAACTGTAAAAAAAATTAAGACCAAATTGCCACAATTTAATACATTACTCATCTGTATAACGAGGCATTCATGGATGTTTGAATATACTTTACAGCAGTTTGCCATCAGCCGTTTAGATGAAACTGGCTTAATTTAATAAATTTTTGAACATCAAAAGAACACAAAAGCTAGAATTGTCAGCCAAAAAAGTAAAAGTTATTGCTCAGTAAAATGTTAAGTTGAGTAAATGTTGAAATTATTCCTCTTGGTTGAGTTCCTAAATATAAGACATGATTAATTCAGTGCTACCAATTGTGAATTGTTAATACATTGCACTGTGCATGAAATGTGTCATATTTAGTAAATACATTATTTTGCTTTGATTCACCATATATATAACTTTAATTAACAAAAAATTCAACTTTTGTAATTTCCAAAATTACTATCCATAGATTTTAACAGTGTTATTCAGTTTTCAGTGTTTTTTAAACAATTTTTTTTTTTTTTTTAAAATAACTAATTAATCAAGACAATTGTTTAAAAACACTCTTTAGAGCAAAGTAATTTTGAAACGCTGTGGTTTTATCTTGTAGAATGGAGACACTGCACTTCACATTGCTTCAGCATTAAAGAGAAGAAAAATAGCAAAGTTACTGGTGGAAGCTGGTATAGATGCCTTTATTAAGAATAAGGTAAGTTATTTGTAAACACTGGGAAATGTTTCTCTTTAAGAATAAGGTATAAATACCAAGAGAAACATATTTGAAGGTTTTCTATTACAACAAAATCTTGTAGAAATAAGTTTGCTTATACAAATGTGACTTGTTCCTTTCATCTTTTATAGATGTGATGATAATAGGTTTATAAATTTGTTTTCTGTTAGATTTATTGATTACGTAACTATAAGGGCAGAATTTTATCTAAAGGAGGAATGCAAGCCATTGTATAAGAAAATAAACCTATGCAAAAACCGCTTACTAGAGTAATGGTGATAAATTGATTCGGGTTAATGGTGGACTTGTGTACATTGATTATTCCCTGCCGTGATAACCAATCGTAATGACTCATGTGTGTTTTATGATGTGATTTGCATGGTCTACTTTCATTTTCACCAGACTGTGACTGTCGACGACATTTTAAGTTCGGATTGAATCTAAAAGTGCACAATTTTAATTGAAAAAATTCCTTATACAACTAGATAAATTATTTTTTTAATGTGACAAAGGTTTTTGGTTTGTAGTGTCTATAGATCTAGTCTTGATAAACTTGTTATGTTTTTTTATTGGAGAAAAATTAGTAGGTAGAAAATATTGTTTAAATCAAGTTATCAGTAGGGATTTATGTTTTATTTTTAAAGTTGTTAGATTTGAAGAGAAATCACTTATGATCAAACAGAAATAGACAAGTTTCATAACCACATCCTGTTATTTTCTTTTATTGAAAAATGAAATAAGTTTCAGACTTGATTGATTTTCAATCAAATTTTGATAGAATGTACAATTTCCCAAGAATAAATATATACCATAATTGTCATAGTTTTACAATTTTGTAATGTTAACTCTTAAATATTTTACACAGCAAGGAGAGACTGCTATAGATGTGTCGAGACGCAAAGATCACCCAGAGATTATTCTCATAATAACCTCGATGAACCGGGTAAGTAAAGGCGCAGGAAATAATGTAAAACAACTTTAGTTCAGAAGAAAAATAGTAAGCCCCATGGTTAAGATGAAAACATTAAATATCTTGATCGAAAATTTTCTATTTTCTATTCTGATGTTTAGTTTTTCAGAGTTTAATATTATGAGGAGGCAAAACAAAAATTTGTATACTTTTTAGTCCATCTGGACCAAAGGTCCAAGGTGGACTTTTCCCATACAAATCCCGTCCGTCGTCCGTCGTCCGTC
>JAUMGZ010213194.1:0-11845 GCA_032359645.1 Pododesmus macrochisma | reverse complement strand
GCTAAGCTGGCGGTCCCGTGTACAGGGATTTTTAACCCCCTGGCACGATAAAGATCCCCATGTAAAGTTCAATAGAAGATTAGGCGGAAACGCCCGTTGCATGGGCTCATCCTTCTTTCTGAACTATCTTACTTTCTTTTCCCGTTCCTGTCTCCGCCTCTCTTCCTGTTCAGTCTTTATTTCCCTTTTGGTCTTTTGTCACAATATCGGTGAACTATTCTAGAAGTGACGTTAAGCCCTAATTAAACAAACAAACCAATTGAAACAGTCGGCTCGACAGACTTATGTGTTCCTTCACTTTTATTGCAAATAGGTGAAGCGGTTACTTATTGAAATACTTGCCAGTGTCATGAACTTTATTTATATATTTATTAAATACATGTCTTTTCTGTCCACTATCCACGGACTTACAGCTTTAGAATATCGTCTTGGTTTTTCGATTTACTATTTCCTTACACTTTCTGTTTCATGCTTAAATTTTAAAGGATGAGGTCTCAATAATCGGTTTAAACACACCGCCTAGTTTTTTGCTGGATGACCGTGATTTGTCGGTCCGCATGCATTCACTAGTCAATAGGGTTGTTAAGATGTTATGATGATATTATCGCTATTTTGCTGGTAACTTAATTGCCTTTTGGTTTTTATTATTCCACTTATCTATTTTATATTTGCTAATTTCATTGTAGCCTTAAAACTTATTAGTGATAAATGGTGCACAATAAGTTCCAATTGGACTACCAATCACTTGTGTATAAACCTGGGAGATGCATATTTGAAATTAAAAATTAGTTATTTCGTCACAGATTCTTGGTGAATACAACTTACACTATCATTCTTTCACGACGAAAATTTGATAAGATGGGCTTCAAAAATGATATACTCAATTTTAAAAAAACATATTAAGTAGATATTTTGTAGTTGACCTCAAATATATGTCCTAATGGTATGTGTTTTATAATTGTAGTTTGATATGTGTTAGATTATACTGTTTACTTGGTCGTCAATTCATCCTATTTCGACATTATTCTTCATGGTTCAATTTCGAAAATAAAAACATTAATGCAAACACAACGCACAGCAAAGACTGTTAAGACTGTTATTTATGCGGACAGTTATTCACACAAAACTGGTTTTTGGTTAGTGAGGCCAAAACTTAACCACTTATATAACATAGGAAAAGAACTTTACAAAACACAGCCATATCGAAATATAAATATAGCAGCAGAAATTAATGCATTCGATAACGATGTCAAACATGAAAACAATTGAAAAGAACTTCTGAAGATCTTAAGTCAGAAACATAATCTCAGATCAAAACAATGTTAAAGAAGTGGAGAAAACAAAACAGTAAAAATGATCTGGAATGTTAAGTACCAAGGAAGAATAACAGCTCCCGTACAATTCAAAGTGTTGTTTTATCTATGTCTTACCATCATATGTATTTGCCACGTGTCCCTTTCCCTCTTATAAGTTCGTGTTTACTCTGTCTTTGTTTTGATAACACTGTCAAGTTTAATGGTCATAAACCTTTCACATTTGTTCAATTTACAACTCATTAGTCTTGTTTACTGTCCCTTCCTTATCTGTGACTTTACAAACATGATACATGATTACCAATATATTTCCTGTAGTTGACATATTGAGATATACAGCAGGTCCTTTTTGCAATTTTTGGCAATCCGTCCAATGAAGTTTTATCAACTTTCAATGCTTATTCTCTTTGTTTTCTGTTGTATTATTTAATTCTGCGTTGTGTTGAACATACTTATCGCCAATTAGCAGTACATGTACAGGTGAATCAATAAAACAGTTTGGAGCAAAGAAAAAGTGTTATATCATCGAACATGAAGCACAATTACCAATGACACAAGTAATGGATTTTATGAAAGAATCTTATGAATGCTCTGTGTACATATTTAACACATTCTTTATTTGTTAACTTCCATCTCAGTTTACTTTTGTAAAGGTTATGATGAACTAAATGGACACTTATACTTTACAAAAGTAGTATATTTGAAAAAGAGCAAGACAAAGGAGAAAAACCATTAACAGGAGAGGAATAGAAGTAGCAGCATTATCATGAAAGCAGAGCGGTAAAGATAGGGCGACAAGCGACACAAATGTAGCAGGAAATAAGTTTATATGCTTATATTTATGCATTGTTGCTTTTTCTGTGGTTATCGCATTTTTCGTTGGATTTGCTAATGTCCATAGACTTATTGGTTTAAAATGGCTTTTTCGTTTACACATGTACTACTTCATATGTTACCGATACTTTTAATACTCACCAAGAGGTGTTTTTGCATGTGCTTTCATCGTTGAAAGCCTTTACAAACGTTTTGACGTGTATTTTGGTCATATGTGTCGCCTGTCTCTTAGATCCATATATCATTCCGTTTTTTCCTTACAGTGATGGTCTGAAAGGTTCTTTTCTACAATAATCTGTGTAATCAAACCTTGATTCAATCATTCCGGTACGCTAGAACCTGGTAGGTCTGTACATAACTTTTTTTTATACAATATCTTATTGATCAGGACAGTTGTAACACACTGACCTAAATTCTTATCTTAAGGTCGTCATTTCCAGATTTAATTTACAAGAATATAGCTTTATGGAAATTATGTCATAAATAGGCTTAACGGTGTGTGCAGTGTATTAGGGTCGTAAAATTAAGTGGAAGGTTTTCAATGTCCTCTAGTTTGCTTCAACACCTGCGTTATTGCTTCCGATTCTATATATAGTGATGCAAATGCAAGGTGTGTGAACTATAAACACCGACTCCTTTGTTACAGACGTAGGTAGGGTATGGAATATTGCACATTACTTTGTTATTAAATTATTGTTATGTAGGTGAAATGGTTTGCTCGTGATATTCGATAATTCTTTGATATTGATCCAACAGGGATGTATTTCTGCCGGCAAAAGCTTTCTTTAGAATCATTTGTATTAGTATGCTGGTAGATAGCCTAGAATAAAACACATTTTTTATTGCTTTTCCATTTGACTCGATGAGTCTTTGTGGACGAATATCTCCTTACAACAAAACAAGTCACGGCATTGATTGGTGCTTTGGTTCCCGCAATTTACAAAGTGAACAATCATAGACAAGATGAGTTTTGAAAACAAACCCAATTCACTTTGAATAAAGTTTAATTTCATACGTGGCTCAAAAAGGAAAACAAGTGTAAGATCATTATAGGCGTAGAATTGAGGAATCAGTAATACCACTGAAATAAGAACGATAGGATGCATACTATCTCGGATTGTCCAGACAATAATTCCAAATGTACCAAATTAGAATCTCTATCACGCAAAATGATTGAAGATAACGTTAAACTATGACACTATGCAATCAATATTCTCATTTCTGAATGTAACCTTCAGTATGATGAACTACCAAAGCAGTTTATGAATAAAAAAGGAAAAGGTCAAATCAAATATATTGGAGCTGACCCGAAGAATAATTGGAAATAAGTTTGGAAATTTCCTATCATTATATTAATTGAAGGTTTGAACAGGTTCCAGTAATTTTGTTTGAGAACCCTACAGTTCCTCCCTTGCAATTCGTGCATTCAAAATTAAGACGTCCATTCATCTGAAGCAACCGCTGATGACTTAACCTGAATTCATGTCATGGCTAATTTAGCAGCTGTGTACAAGATAATGTGTATAGGTATATACGTGCAGGTCAGAAGGGGATTGAGGGATGACTAAACCAATTCATGCACTATATAATTAAAGTCAAATGTCCCTGTTTGTCATGTTCTCATTTAAACACTTTATGAAAGATTGCCCTTAGAAGTAAATATATATATATATGCCGTACCGTTGCGTTTCCGCCGGTAAAATCCCGTTTTAAAAGTACCCGGAAACCAGTCTTATGAGACCTGACCGATTTATTATCGAAACAGTTTTCAGGAATTCCGAATCACACAAGAAACTGCTACAAACAGTGATTTATTTTATGTATTAATAATTCACCAGTAAACACCGAAAAAATCAATTGAAAGTAACTACCAGCGAGAACGTGTCACGACTGTTCCACGGGCGCAATCTTGGCTGGCAAAAATGGCTTCGCCCTTTGGTTTAGTCATACCTTGAGCACGCGCCTATGTAGGATTGTCATTCGGAAGAAAGGTCAATTATATGCTCGGCGATAACTTATTCCCTGGCAAGATGAAAATCGCCATGTAATGTTCAAGAAGAGTCTGCAGTTACGTCGTTGCATTCTATTTCTTGCACATCTCTGCATTAATCTGATCCTGGTACCTATTCCTTCTTATCCTTGCGTTGTTTCTGCTTTAATCCCTAATGAATCACACACACACACACATACACACACACACACACACACACTGTGCATCCGTATATTTTTGCATTTTTGCGGACATTAGCAAACAATAAGAAAACGTTTGATGCACATATATATAATCAGACGGACGGACTGACTGATCTTTGATAAAATGACTGACTTTGGTTGGAATGACTGATTGACTTACTAACAATAAATAAAGGGGGTTGCCGAAATACGAAAGCCGAAATGTATATCAATCAAGCACACACATTTAGAGTACAGGCAAGTATGAAGCCAAATTAATGACTGGTAGAAACTCAGACTATGACGTAAGGAAATTCAAACTTTGACTTAGTAATTATATCAGAAACAGACTTGTCAAATCCCCCCACTGTATCATGATGGCGGCCATAGCACTTCCTGAACGCAGACCGACATTTGGGAAGTGTATAACCCTGCCTCAAAAGCTTGGATGTCAACAGCAATCCTCTAGTGGCAAAGTCTTGGTAATGAGAACATGCTCTTGAATAACGAATTAGCTGTGACACATACACTCCATAAGCATATGAGGAGGGTATGTTGCTGTCTAAGAATTTAAGAAGTTGACAATGGGAAAACTAAAATAGTGTTAACATTAAATTATACAACAGCATATATCAGAGTGGAATAATCAATAATAGCTGTTTAATATAACGGATAACAATCAAAGGAACATCTTGGAATAAGACCATCATAACAATGTTTTCATTATTTGGTTCACCAGAATGTAATCATAATTAGTAAATGCATTTTCGAGGCGTATTCTTCTTAGTAGTATTTCCTGACAACTCAGATGCATCCATCATGTGGCTCACCAAAATATAATCATAATTAGGGAATTCATTTTTCAAGCGTATTATTCTTAGTAGTTTTTCCTTGACAACTCAGATGCATCCATCATGTGGTTCACCAAAAGTTAATCGTAATTACGAAATGCATTTTTGAAGTGTATTCTTCCTGGTAGTTTTTTTCTGACAACTGAGACGTCGTCTGCAGGGACAAATAAGTCATAAAAGTTATATGAACAGCAGACAGGATCATCCATAAATATTCAATAAAACATAACGGAAAGCCAATTTGAATTGTGCACACAAGAGGACAAGTCTGATATGCAAGACACAACCAAGACGTAGACATGATATACAGATATGACAAGGCTGCGCAACAAAAATAAGAAAACGTAATAAGCAGACGTCGAACTTATATAAATACCAAATGTTACCGCCAGTCCAGGACACTAAGTCATATACATGATAATATAGATAATACAGGACAGCGGTCAAAGATGCCCAACAATACTATAATGTAGAACAAATATGTAGTTCGAGATAAACATCCATCCAAGAAACTACTCTTAACCAAATCAAGACGTAGAACTAGTCAGTGAAACAACCAATCCTAGCACTATTATAAGTAAATAATCTATGAAGATAAGGATTTATTACCATTTCTTTATGCTGTCATAAACATTGTATTGTGTTATTGTATCTGATATTTGTTAATTATTGATAATGTAGGGACAGCTTGTGCTTTTGACGCATTATCTATCAAATTGTGTCGAATAACATGTCTTCTTGAAACCCATTACAAAGTAATAGCTTATGATCACGCATCAAATATATGAGACCATATTGTTGTTATTAATTACTACACCTAAACATGTCACAAACATACGACTGATCTTAGAGCATTGAGAGTTTCATTTATTCAGGCTTATGATGGCCAACTGTTATTGGCATATGTGTTATTGTTTCATCTAAATTGCAATTGAAAGTACAAAACTGAACTTCGAATTAGTCCTACTTCAATGAAAATGTCCTATCAATGATCTTAGAGCATTGAGAGTTTCATTTATTCAGGCTTAAAATGGCCAACTGTTATTGGCATATGTGTTATTGTTGCATCTAAATTGCAACTTAAAGTACAAGTCTGAACTTCGAATTAGTTCTACTTCAATATAAATGTTATGCACTGAGATGTTTACGTCAGTGATCATCGTGATCAATGATGAGGAATGTTTGCTTTATAGTCTGACATCTTTGTCACGTGTATTTGTGTTATTTTTTTTTTTTGATTTCTGAGTCTCGAAATTGATATCAACGTGTCCCTGATACTCAATAACTTCTTCATTTGTTATGAATAATTGATATGAGCGTTTGGTTATTGAGATCATTGACAGCGCTTTGGAGTGTATTTATAAAAATTTCAAATGTGTGTGTCATGCGGGAAGTGGGACAGATGAGGCCCCACCAACCGGTTTAACCACACCGTCCGATTTAGTGCCGAGTGACCGTTCTCAGTCGGTCCGCATGTGATGTCAATTCGTTTTCGTTTTATTCTAGTGCTGAATTGTTTGATGCGGCTGTTGATGATTTGTCAATGTCTCTCATTATGTTGGTTATACTAATCTTATTTGTAGTGAATTTAATATTTAAATAACCATAAGTAATGATTTATTGATCACGCATACATGTCGTGTGACTTGTTTGCACGTGTTTGTCCGAGTTCTCGAGTTTTCCAATAAATATCAGTCATTACACACATCTACAGTAGCACTAATGTACCTCAAAGTGGCTGTCATAATTAAAGTGCAGTAAATACAATGAGAATAATTAGTGATTACTGACAGTTAACAAACATTGGTAACTTTACCATTTACACCTAAACAAGCACGGAATGAACCGACATATAACTGTCACAATGGTACGTCCTTGAATATTAACTTACTACAGACAAACAAACATCCAGCGCGGACATGAAGATAAACAACCAGGGTCCCGTTTAATCAATGTAAAGCTGTCATGTTGTCACTATCTGTTTGCTTAAGCATGGATTGGCGATTACTTTTACCATGTACCAATGCTTAACATTACACCTTGATGAAGCTTCTGTTCTCATCGCCAATACCGACGTGTTAATTGGGATTGATTGACTGTCTATGTCTATATGCACCGTCTTTTATCTTAGATTTGTAATTAAACCTGGATAAATAAACTATACTTTGAGTGACCCATTTCCCTAGAGGAATTAATCAACACAGCAAAGAAAGAAGCATAACAAAGACGAAACAAGACATAGTAACAAAGATTTAATTTAAAAAAACAACAACAATGGCACAGCAAATTCGTACATTTTACAAAAACACAAAAGGAAATGATACACTTTGATTTTACTCTTCGTGTATTCCGTTCGCTGCTCTTTCTATTGTCTCTCAAGAACATGATTATTCAAAACGTAGCTGTGAGATTTTCAGGACTGGCCTACTTTCTGTGTTAGCATGGGCTTTACTTCATGAGTCGCTCACTTACAGTCTTCCTAGCACGTTCGTATCTATAACAATGCTGTTTAACGACTATACATTGCATCGTTCATCTCAAAACAATGCTGTACATCAAATATCCTAACCGTAACGGCAGGATAAGGAGAAAAGAAGTGTAATAAGACAGAGATAAAAACGAAGGACATTAACAAACAGAAATAAAATCATAACGACAGGACAGGAATATATTGCATATTCTGTATTTTATTGGTTTTTATGACGTATCTACCAATCAATGTCCACGTTAAAACTAGATTGAATTAGAATTATTGGTAGCCCTTTTGCAAGTTATTTTTTAAACAGATGCGTTGTCCTGTTTGTCAGATTGGCTTAGCCCGAGTACGAATTTCTCCAACTAGCATTTTGCTTCTGAACACTTTCTGAGACTGAACCTTTCCACAAAAACTGTAAATGGACTTTATCATTTTTTATGGGTCTCTAGTGCTTTTCTGCGTTTTGTGATAGATGATGAACAACAAGAAGATACTTACCCGAATTATTCATCGTTGAGCTTGTCTGGCTGATATTTGTGGTTTTTTCTTTTCTTTTTGATGTTGATTGATTGATAATTGATTACTAATTTATTCAATATTCAGTCAGTCAGCTCACTGGCTTCCCTGTACGCGACACCTTATCGAGGAAGGGAAGCTTGAGTGCCTCGATGACCTGGAGAGCTATAGTGGCGGGAACGTGTATTCCTTTTAGGGCAACACAAGTCAGATAAGTTAAATCAGCACGTGCTTCGGAGGGAACGCTAAGTTGGCACAATAAAGATTCGATATGCGGAAACGCCATTGCATGGGTTCATCTTTATACCCGAACTATCCCCGTTGCTTTAAATTCCCGCTCCTGTCGACGCTTCTCTTCCTGTTTTTAAATGGTTTTTGTCCTATGGTCTTTTGTCACGATATCGGTGAAATACTCTGAAAATGACGTTAAGCCCAAATTGAACAAACAATTGGCTCCCTGTTTTTAAATGTCATTTGTTCCTTGGCGTTCGTTTTAAGACGGTTGTTTCGTAGTTGGTTTGGTGTCTTAAACAAAGTCTTCTCTCAATCGTTGAGTTGGTTAAACCGCGCTATTAAATTTATTTATTGAATGTTCTTCGCGGTTAGGAAGTTTCATTGACTCTTTGCGAATTTAGAATGAATTACTGTAGTTCTTCAATGCACGGATAAACTATTTAGCATGAGAAAAAACGGTTGTATTGTAACTGTCGTTTAAGTACTTCATGAAAACCATAAGTAAAATATAAATCTTATGTCGACATCAGAGGGCATACAACTCTTAGGTTAAACATTCTCTGCACCTCTATTTAATGATAATTAATTGTTTCCTTTATTCCCGTTGTCAAGGTCATTAATAAAAACAAGGTCAAGTGCGTCACAGCGTTGGACAATGAATACTCACGACGTTGATGTAAATTACATAATTACAAGTCTATCAGAGATGATCGCTGATAGCGGTTCTTGTAGTAATTAGTCTTCTCATCTTGGATGATGGTTGTTTTTCTTAAAGCTGACAGCACAAAACCCAATTACCCCACTTGAATGGCTCCTGTTGGGCTTCCTTCCAGTACTGTGTCAGGTTAAGTCACGTGGCATGTTTGTGATGCATTGTTATGAAGCTAGACAATACAAAGTATCATCAGCAATCGTCTGGCAGTAAAATGAGAGCGTATTAATGTATTCTTACGACAGATCTCGTGACTAGTAGACGGGTAGGGACTTCTTACTTGTTAACTGACTGACAACATTAATATCGATGAGGCCTACTTTTTTGTATGTTGACTGACAAAAACGAATCTTTATAGAGACTACTTATTAAGTAATCAACAATGAGTTGATGATGTGATTTATATTCAATAATTGGTTCATTTAAACCAGGCATGGGATGGCTTTCTTATGTCGTTGATGTTTGCTTAATTGTTTTTGTATGTTGCTTAATTTAAGGTTTACTAAAGCTTGTTTGTTATGTTTGTTTAAAGAAACCAACTCCATTGTAAACATATAGATGTTGTTTTTCTTCAGTTAAGTGTTGTCTAATTTGTTTGATATGTTTTATTTTAAAAAAATAAATAAAATAAAAATAGTTATTAATATAAACTGTCTGACACCTCCTTTAAATATAAAGGGGTTCATTGATGTGTAAATATTGACAGTCCTGCGATAGTTGTAAGGACTACTATGTGTACTGCTGCGATATGTGTGATGTGTGTCTGTGGGGAGGGTTCATATTATGTATTGACATGCAGCATCGCGTCATTTGTATGTACTATTTGTCTACCGACTTTCATCAGAACACTATACTGACCTTGAGAACCATATTGCACTTGAAACACTGACCACCGGACAGATGTCATTGGTGCAGTTACAATATGATATGAATTAATCTTGTGTATGATATTTTACAAGGTGCACTTAATGACTTGGATTTTCCCACAAGAGGCATTGACCCGCGGTGTATAATACCACTCATGAGCAATATATACTGACTAATAAACTTATGTATACATACAAATATTACTCCGTTTGTTTAAACACAATGTTATTGAACACGGATGCATTAAGAAAATCAATACTTTTAACAAAGACAAACACACAGAGATATAATAAAAACAAAATTATATTTAGCATGCCTAAGCTTCAAAACAAGCTTATGTTTAAGTATTGTTAAGTTAAAGAGTGCGCGACAAATTCATCTATAGCTATCCTTCATAGAAAAGGAGTATTAGCTGCTGTCAAAACGTACTTAAGCTTCTGCTTTTATCACTTAGGGATTTTATAATCTTCCTTTATTACTTTGAATTCTTATTTTATATTTTAATAGTAAAATCTTTAAAATCTTTTTTTTCGCTAGGGAGTAGGAAATTTTCAACATTTTAAAAAATATTTCATTAAAGCTGTCTTGGCTGGATATGTATATTTGTTTTGCACAGGCACCGGAACGTTACTGTACCTGGTACGGTGGACATTTTTACACACTTGAGATTAGAGTTCTCATGTGGTACGTGTACTTCAAAGTTGGATGAATTAAAAAGTAAACACAATACAAAGACCGCCAATTTTTGTAGGATTGGGCAGTCGCGGAGACGCGAACCCGATGGTTTTTGATTACATCTAAGCACATTAAAGATCCATATCAGAATACACATAATAGAAAGAGGTAACATCAAAAGTTTGTTAATATCTATCTTTTTCCTGTTTTATCTTTTAAACTTCAAAACCCTGATCCTTTCGTCGTCGTCGTCGTCGTCGTCGTCGTCGTCGTCACTTAAAAAACATGCATTGATATGAAAGTTACTTGTTTATTGTTTTTAAATCTATAAGTTTGCACTTTTTAGACTTTTGTGAATTCTGCCTTTGCATCCGCATATGTCTTATTGATATCTATTTGATTATTCTAAGACACCAATCATCCGATATAACAAATGCGTGAAGTTGTTTACAGAATTGTGTACCTGCTGCTGTAATGACGTCAGCAAGTACTCAATGGTCAGTCTCGTACACACTTTGACCCTTTCATCTGGTCAGAGAAGGGTATTAGTATCAAAACAGTATTTACATTAATGACATCAGTAACACTGTTTTTCCTGCAATTATCTGTTCTGATAAGATACACATGTCGGTCTAGCACTGACATGGCTAGTTCACACACAGTATACATATTATAATTACATATCGGACATAGAAATAATATTTGTAAGCAACATTTAAAGTACATACGCATAAACTTCCAACGAGATTTGATAAAAAGATTATTGTCAGAGTAGGTCTTTAAAGATTAAGTCAAAATCAAAGAGTTTCTTGCAGATATATGTTAAAGCTTCACATGATGTACTTGTTCACACACATAGTAATTGTTTCATGCAACTAACATATTATATTTTAAAATTGCAATGAAATAAAATATTCATTCCTGAGTGGATTTTGAAAAGATACAAGTATCAATCAAAGGTCATGCCTGCAAGATTGAGTTTTGAATCGCCTGACACAAGCGTAAAAGAAACAGTAACCCTGAATAGAAAATTACCAATCGGCAAGCCTCGGGTGAATCCGTTACTCTCATTCAAACCTCGGCTGTACTACGGTCGGTGAGATGTGTCTACATCGCATATTTCTTCGCCGGAAGGAGACATTTCACTCAGTGTGGTGTACCCAAAAGTGCTATTTTATAGAAATAGCGACCTTTC
>JAUMGZ010213183.1:0-11845 GCA_032359645.1 Pododesmus macrochisma | reverse complement strand
CCTACCCTATAAACACATCTTCCCGACCTACCCTATAAACACATCTTCCCGACCTAATCTATAAACACATCTTCCCATCCTAACCTATAAACATATCTTCCCACCCTAACCTATAAACACATCTTTCCACCCTAGCCTATAAACACATCTTCCCACCCTATCCTATGAACACATCTTTCCACCCTAGCCTATAAACACATCTTCCCACCCTACCCTATAAACACATCTTCCCACCCTAGCCTATAAACACATCTTCCCACCCTAGCCTATAAACACATCTTCCCGACCTACCCTATAAACACATCTTCCCACCCTAGCCTATAAACACATCTTCCCACCCTAGCCTATAAACACATCTTCCCACCCTACCCTATAAACACATCTTCCCACCCTACCCTATAAACACATCTTCCCACCCTAACCTATATAAACATTTTCCCGTCCTAACCTATAAACATATCTTCCCACCCTAATCTATAAACACATCTTCCCGTCCTAACCTATAAACATATCTTCCCACCCTAACCTATAAACACATCTTCCCGCCCTACCCTATAAACACATCTTTCCACCCTAGCCTATAAACACATCTTCTGGCCCTACCCTATACACATCTTCTGGCCCTAGCCTATAAACACATCTTCTGGCCCTAACCTATAAACACATCTTCCCGCATTAACCTATTAGTAGAAAACATCAACAAATTTCACAGAACAGTGCACATCAGAATGTCAATAGCTTTTGTTTTTTAGTCCATCTGGACCGAAGGTCCAAGGTGGACTTTTCCCATACAAATCCTGTCCGTTGTCCGTCCGTCCGTCATCCGTCTTTAACTTTTGTTTTAAATGACATCTCCTGGGCAGATTTCAACCAAATTTGGCAGGAAACATCCTTAGGGGAAGGGGATTCAAAATTTTACAAATGAAGTCCCTGACCCCCAAGGGGACAGGTGGGATTGGGCCAAAAGTTGTAAATTTGACAGTTTGCCTTTAAATGCCATCTCCTCTGAAACTTTTGGGCAGATTTTAACCAAATTTGGCAGGAAGCATCTTTAGGGGGAGGGGATTCAAGATTGTACAAATGAAGTCCCTGATCCCCCAGGGGACAAGTAGGAGGGGCCAAAAGTGGTAAATTTGACAGTATACCTTTTAACAGTCGTCTTTGAGACTTTTAGGCAGATTTCAACCAAATTTGGCAGGAAGCATCCTTAGGGGAAGGGGATTCACGATTGTAAAAATGAAGAATCTGACCCCAAGGGGACAGGTAGGTGGGGCCAAAAGGGTAAATTTGACAGTATATCTTTAAATGGCTTCTCTGTAACTACTGAGCAGATTTCAACCAGATGGACGTTGATGCCCCATGGGCCTCTTGTTATAGTTTATAGTTAAAAACTTGCTGGTAAATTATTCTCACATAGAAATGATCTCTAGTATGGTATTCAATTCTGTTTACCACAACCTTGAGAACATATCATCATGTTTGTACTGGGTTGAAATATAATAACTTTTCATTTTATCATTCTATTTCTGCTTCGGAGGAAGGTGTCAATGTCAGTTTAGCCTTCCCTTGGGGAACAAGTCTTAATTATCCTGCAAGGCTAATCTTACACTCCCACCAATTATGTCTCCAAGTAACAGAAGAGCAACTGTACAGGGGCTGAAAGAAATTGTCTTCTCAAATCTGAAGTTCTGTTTTCTAATGGACAAACACTAAACCTGTTGCAAGTTGCAATTGTCTCGAGATAAATGAAATTCATCGCATACTAGTGAAATAATTATAGACAGAAAAGTCTGTCAATATGTCTTGTCATGATATGCAACTAAACCCCAAGTGATGTTTACACCATCAGATATTTGTAACAAAAACTAAATTGAAATCTCAATATACTGCAAGTCTTCAAATAACCTGTGTAAAATATTTGCAAAAAAATATATACGTTTAGATTCTTAATTACAGCAGTGTCTGAGAAATATACGATTACATGAAGACATCAGACACTATCAAACATTATCATTGTTTTATGCGTTCTTTGTATGTTTGACCTTTTGTTTTTAAATTGTTAATATGAAAATAATTTTTTACCTTTAGATAATAAGTAATGGCAATGACTTTTGTATACAGTTAACAGCAGGAGAACACTAGTGTTTCTATTGATTTGAAAAAAAAATTTAGCACCAAAAACAACAGAGTTCAAAGAACATGTAGACCCTGCCCTTCTATTGGAAAGCAATCTACGATCGATCTACAATGTATATAGCGGGTCCCGTAATTGTTACTTTCTAGAGTTTATTTGTTGCGAAAAACAATATTTACCGTAATCATTGGTGTACAAACAAAATTACGACAGATATTGGCTGGCAGGGTCCCAGGAAATTCAGATTGATAGGCACTGAAGCTAATAGACTAACAGCCCTCACCAATGGTCACGAAATCATGGAGAAAGTGTTTTGTGATAAGAATTATTGGGGTCATTCAGTGACAAAGTGAATAACTGTCTTCATTGATGTATGTTAGAAAATTAAGTGTAGGCAATTGGTTTTGTTCCTTGTGACTATTGTCCATTATAGACAATTGTATGTATAGATGTCTCTCTCTCTCATAGATATCCAGACCAAATTTAATTGACAATGCCAGTATTTAGGGTTTAAAGTCAAGAATACCAATGTGCAATGTTCTTTTGTCCAATAGACTATTCTATCATACATGTGTTTCTCTTGTGACCATTTTCAAAGCTATCATTCATGGTTTAGCACTCACTTCTGTAATATTTAAAGATGCCAATATTTATATAAATATACAAATTCTTTTACAGACATTTCTATCAAAAGTACATTTGTTTAATGTTAAAAGATTATTTTAACAGTACACCCCACATAGTTGATAGTTTTATAATGAACACATTTGATTCAGATTGGAAAAAGCTACAAGTTTTGAATTGACAATTCTTCAATTTCAAAAAGATCTTTTACACACATGAATTACAAACGTTTGATGACTATCATTATGTTCTCAATGATTACAGATTCTGTAGCTTTACTTATTGAGGAACAACATTTTGTTGATTCTGACTGCTATTTATCAAATTATTTTAAGATTACATAGTCAGAATCAAATTTCTTTCATTTCTTAGTTTAATTGATCTTATCCTGTCAATATTGTAAGAATGAATGTTAGTTTTTTAAAGCATGCAATACAAACATTCGTAATCTGACAGTTAAGATATATAAGAAATAAATAAGTTTAAGAAAGATAGTGTAATATTGCTTTTAGAATGTCCTTGAGCTTCAAACTCAAGGTCAAAGTTGATAATGAGATTTTTTAATGTCAGATTGGCCCCCACTCCTTGTGTTTGTGTATTATAATTAGGATTGATGTTATGTCAGTGACTGATAGTCTCAATTATAACAAAATAAATACATCTTGGTGATGACTGATTGTCAGTGAATACAACTCAGTGCTCTTTTAAACTATATGACCTTCATTTGGCTATTGATGTAGTCAGTCAGACATCCTTTGAGTTGGGAGATGTTTTATTTGCCAGACAAAGTTACTTTTTTATTTGTCTCTTTAACTTAAATCTTTGGTTAAATCACTTTATTGTCTCACTCCATGACACTTGGTTGGTTTGACGTCATTCTTTAATGCCCATCATCCCTTTTCGTTTTGTTTTATGTTACTGTATAAAACCTGACCTTTCTAAACTTGACCAACCATTACATTTTGTCCAGCATTTTCAAAAATGGTTGAGTCTATCATACATGATATCTATTTTTGAAATTTTTGTCCTTGACCTTTCCGTATTTGTTTTTGTCTACTGCTCATACAATTGTCTTTTCTTTCAGACGTTAATTTCCTTTGTTTTCTATTGAGACTCCAAAGTGACTTCCTGCTTTTACCAAAATTTGACGTAATGTTCTCAACATTTAGAGATGAAAAATCTCTTCATGTCAATTTCATTTTCAAACAATATGTCTAGGAAATTATATGTACCATGGTCATAAACTATAGAGATTTAAAACACATACTAGACTTGTGTATTATTCACTTGATTTATGGTGTCTTTTTTGCAAGCCCAATGTTAAACAAAGTGTATTTTAAAATGATTAAAAAAAATTGTTTGTCACACTTTAGTATTTGTATATAGGAAGTATCGATAAAATGCATGAAACCTTCACTGATAATCCCCATGCAGATTCATACAACATAGATTTTGTTAGAACTAGTGCTTGAGGTATCTCTGAATACAATATATACCTTGAAAAAAAAGAACAAAATATTGAAAAATGACTTTCAGATGCCGAGTGGAAAGACAATCTTATCTTGTTTGTATTACATAATGGTAAACAGAAGTAAAACATAAGACATAGCGCTTCAAATCTAATCTTCCCCACGATCAACAGCAGACTTGGAATACACAATGACAGTTTAAGCGATTGTGTGGGTCTGTAGGATTCCTCGAAGTACCATAAATAACCACATATGAACCACTTTGTTAACCTCATAGTCACAAGCTCTGCCAACTTTGGGGTGATGTTTGTCTGTAGTCTGTTCTCTCTAGGTATTTCATTGATCATGTTTCGAGATTTCTAGGACTATTTTAGTTGTACATACCATAAATATAAATGTGTGTGAAGCCGTTCATTTAATCATGGCGCTTGTCTGAAGTCCCATTTATATCCATATTAACATACCATTTCTGAAGTTCAGGGCCAAAATGCCATCCTTTTTATTCTTGGACAAAAGTAGTGAGAGTTATTTGGAATTCAGTATTAAAAGTGAGGAAAGTCTAGTTATATGATAAAAATGGAAGCAGTTATCGGTTTTTATACGCCCACAAATTTTCACGAAGCGTATTATGGTATCACACTATCTGTCTGTCAATCCGTCTGTCCGTCTTTGAAGTGAACCTTGTGACCGCAACTAGTCCTACAGTTTTAAACCAAATCTTTTCAGAATTGGTGTGTTAGATGGGAATTATGTGAGGACAAGCATATCATAAAATGGGAAATTTGCATCCATTTTAACAAGACCTATGGCCCTTTTTTACTTAGATTTTTTCACTAGCCAGTGTGAATTAACCTTGTGGCTAGTACTACATTTTCGACTGAATCTTTTCAGTATTGGTGTGTGTGTGTGATTGGAAGCATATGAAAATAAACATGACATAAAATGGGAATGTTTGACTTAGAATTTTCCATTACATTTGGTATATATTTCAAAACTTGTATTAAGATACATATATGTATGTGACATGTATTTCGCTTTCACATCAAATTCATTCATGGATATATTGCTGACGTATTATACTCGGCTAAGCATTGGTCTTTTGTTATAATCAAGTCACAGAGCTGATCACCATCAGTCATATTGCTGTTTCTATATGATACTGAATATAGTGCAGTAACTAAAAGAAATCTAATTATAGCACAGTTTCCTTAATGGCTTCCCTTTTTTTGTATTTTTCAGCTGTGGACAGGAAATATTGAAGATGAAGATCTTAGTGGAGACAAGGTAAATATTATGTTTCAATTTAGAATATATAATATTCTTTTAGACTCTACCTTTATATGTATAAAACTTTCCCACCTTACCTCTAACTTACTGAGAGGTCTAACAGTTAATGCATCAATATTTACAGTACCAATGTTGTCCGTCTATATTAAGACTACTTCGATGTAATGTAATCATTACACTATAATTACATTAGGTCACATGTATGTGGCAATTCAATTATGACGTTATATTGTCAAGGTTTTTTCCTTGGGAATTTCAACATTTGGCATTTCCATCCATCAAATGCGTTTATCCCACCGATAAATCTTTTATTTATTTTATATTATGTGAGCAAAATTTTAACAAATACATTCAATAAAACTGTAAATATAAGTAATGAATGTTAAAGCAAATGTAATTATGGTCCTATAATACACTTGGCTATTGCTGACAAACTATCATTGATGGAGATGTGTTGGAGTCAGGTCATAACTGCCTACTTTAAAGTGTTCCCTGTACAATTATGTTGTATTATATCTTGACATATAAACTAACAGCAGCAAGTCTGTTTTGATTTCTGTAATTTTCCCGCCACTTTCAAAACAGTACAAGAATAACTGATTACACTAATTATTCCACAAAAAATCCTTTCATATCCTCCTGAGGTAAAAAAAAAATTGCACCAAATATCATATATTGATTTTGTTAAGTTAACTATTTCATGTCTAGACTTGTAATTGGTTAAATTACTAACATCATCACCACAAACAGTTGCAGCACTGGGTGAATTAAGAAACATCACATACAAATACACCCACAATTTGTCATCAACAATATTCATAATCAAGATTTGTTTAGTCTTTAGGGGCAAAGGACGGAAACAATTAAAAGTGACCTTGTATACCTTAGTGCTTAAGAAATTCAGCAAATGCACGTTGATGAAATTATTACTTTTTGAGTGGAAGGTGGACCAGTTTTTAGCGGTTAATGTTTGTAAAGATGATGTTTTATTATGAGAATAAGTGTTTAACTAAGGGTGTAAATGACAGATTCTCTTTTGACATTAGTGGGTCATTATTCCTACATTTGTTCTCAAGGTTGAGATCTTTGTTCTCTGTGTTATGGTAGTGTTTCTTATTAGCTTTAAAAATCATATTTCACATAAACTGGTGTGCTATGTATTTATGTACTGGCTTACATGTATTAAGTAGACTGCAGGCTATTCTTAACCAAGCTACTTACATTAATGGCAAGGAAAACTAGGTTAATTTAAGAGATTTTTGTTTAAAAAAAGAAAATTTGCTTGATTTGAACAATAAAAATTGTGCATGTATAATGATGACTGTATTTCAAATAATATATACTCGTATTGGTGACATCTATTCATTTTAGTGCTGCTAACTGAAAGGAAAACTGATAATATAATTATATATATGAACGGTTCACTCTTTCTAGGATATAGCTATTTAAGAATACCATCATTTGGTTAATGCCATTTCATGAATTCACTAAGAAATAGACAACAATTATGTCATGATAAATGTTCTGTTTATGGATAAATATTCATATCTATTACATCAAATTACATGGGCATCAGAGTCTGAGTATATAGCAAGCATTTAATCTTAAAACTTTATACACATGTATCAAATTATAACAAGCACATGTAGATTATACAAATTCAGTCCATTTTTAATTCACTGTTAAGTTCTAGACAACAAGGAATATATATATCCTTCACTAGAGGATTGGCAAGGTTAAGTATAGAGAGAATATATGTTCAGCTAATCTCTGTAGTGGCCCATCCTGAATTTCAAGGACCAGAGATAATGAAGGTCCCAAAAATATCTTATATATATATAGAATTGTTGTTGTTTGTTGTAAGCTATACTCATCCCATTTCCAAGAAACAAACACTTTGAAGATAAGTTTTTCTGCACATTAGATGTATGGAGAAGATACATTGCAATTGGCCCATCCTTTTTTTAGGAACTGAGACATGAAATGCAAAAATAATCTTTCAAATGATATCTCCAAAAAACAATTGCAATCCAAATGTTGAGTTTCAAATATTTCTTAATTGCATAATTTTTTTGTAATTTGTATTGAATGCTGCAACATTTATTCATAAATATGTACATGTATTGTCATGCAATTCTTGAGTCAATAGACAGATATACCCTACTGTTTCATGTATGAAATTATAGTATATCTAATGAAATTAAGCCAAGAAGGTTGAAAAAATTGTTCCTTAGAAAATGGCTTATTGAGTTAACAGTATGAAATTGTGGATGAATATTTAATTTCTACACAGAGCTTGGACGTTATGGACTTGAAGTTTCTGTCAATTATAAATTTAATAGATTTTACCCATCCCATTTTCTAGAAAATTCTGCATAATTGGTGCATTAAATTGTCGGAATTGACTTTAATTATTTACTATTAACTTACATGCACAAGATACAGCTGAATAAGAGTGTTCCAGGTGTTGAGTTAGGTCGTGCAATCACTATTAACAGATCCTTTTTTCTTGTTTTAATTCCTAGCAACTGTTGGTATACACATGTACAAAAGTCAAGTTTTTAAATATATTTCTGAAAATTGTTTTTGTGGTAATCTCTAGTTTTCTGAAATTTTCCTTTGGCAAATTAGCAACCTTGCAATTTCAAAATTGGTTGTTCTAATTGTGACTTGAAAAAATTTCTTTTGAAAGTAGCTAGAACTTGAAGAAGAGAAACCTCTGAGCTTTCAGAAAACATAGCATGTATTAAAATGAAATGCAATTGTTAATGTAATATTCTTATGTATAATTAGATCCAAAAGCTTACAAAAAATGAGATTTTCACAAATTGTATATGTTCAAAGAATGATTCAGTTTGTAATATTAAGTACTAATGTACCATAAAAGTTAACACTATTCTAACCAAATACACTTGGTAATTGGTTGATAGACACAGCAAAGTGCTTAGCAACCTTGTCCTTCAGAAAAATCTCCATGTCTTAAGAGAAATACACTGTCTAGAGCGAGAACTGGAAAGACCAATTTGTAGCCACCACTTATAAACCAATTTACAAATAATTTTCAAGTTCTTTCACACATATATAACTGCTTTCACTTCTTCAACCTGATTCTCAGTTTGGCAAACACTTGAGGCACAGGAACATAACTCTGTAATGACTTCATTGAAGAAAAATGCTTGTTGTATCCATCAATTAAGCCTGGTAAGTCCATGTATAGCGTAGAGATTTTTCTCGGTGCCAAATCAGCTTATAAAGGTCTTATTTTGAGTGGTCTAGAGTGTACTCTTAATTGGTAAATATGACTTGGTGTGCCCCAGGCCACTTGTTGTGTAAATAAGTTCTTTGAGTTGGAACCCATAGTTGCCAATTCTCCCTATTTAGGAGGGAGTCTCCCTTTTTTTACACACAATTTTCACTTTTGACATCAGTATAATTCCTAAACCTTGCTGATCAACTTGCTTTAACCAAGTGTATTGCACAGAACTGCTTAAATGAGGCAGTTTGCACTACTATTTTGCATATAGGGCATTGTACATAGGTAATAAAGTAATTTTAAGGTTTTGCTACGCAGTTTCTCCCCATGAAAATTTCAAAAAGTTGGCAAGTATGAGAACCTGTTATTTGATGCATGTCTTTCAATTAATTATTATAAAAATTGAAGTATTAATTAATTAAGAAAGTAACAAAACAAAGCTATTATATTTCCTTATAGCCTTAGTTTAATGAAAATTCATCTTTATTTACTCCTAAATTATTTTTAAACAATGAACAACTTAAATTCCAAAGCATCGATTAATCATACTCATCCAATCAGATACTTACAGTAAATGTCGAGTGCATTCTCTCAAACTGCAGTTTAAATTCCTCATTTAGGTTTAATGCCATGGCACATGAAGGGAGAGAATGAAGCAGTTAAGGTCCTTACATGTTCTTTTGATTCGCCTGTGACCAATAAATTTCAATATACAAGTGGAATTAATTGTGGATTTTATTACAGGAAATGTCCATTTTATGATAGTTTAATATACTGATAACTAGGGCTACACCCGATGGTAGTTAGTGTAAAATAACCTCAATCACATTCCACATGCCTATTCTGTTAAATATTTACACATTGCATCTAAGCAATAATATAGCTACTAGCCTGGAATCTTAGAGGAGGTCCTTTCTCACAGAGAATTGGTTTTTCGTTCTTTAGATATTATTTTTATTGGTGGCCTGTTTCAATTTACAAGTTTGTATATTTTTGATAAACACAATTTGAACATGTACAAATTGGAACATTTTATCAGACCTGGTGGGTCACTAAAGCACAGGTTTTACTTGGCACAACAAATTCAAGACAATTTCATAAAGTTTTTTCTTTAATTTGTATCACTTGGGTTGTAAGACACTGTTGAACTAATTTCTTGAAACTTAAATTGATGTATTTTCTAATAAAACTTCTATGCAAAATATGATATGATGGGTATGGCATTTATATCTTTCAAGTTCATTGGCAGGACACTACATGATTTTACACCCAAACAAAATGTCATTGTCTTGTTACTGTAGCGTATTTGACAATCTCATGACCAGCAACAGTTGATGTCTACATGAATCATAAAATTGTTGCAAATTATGTTCTGGGAGTTCCTCCATTATACCCATGATTGTCTCTGGTTCTCTTATGAGACGTTATTACAGACACTTTTCAGTCTTTACTGGTCCAGCTCGGAGACAATAACATTGTCACTCATAACCTTCCTAATCAAGGCGCCACGGCTCCTGTTGTTAATTTTTATGATGAGGTGCCTCTGTGAATGGACAAAAATGGTGCTGCCAGGAATATTAAATTCTGGTAAATACTTTTTCATGGTGTTGGCTCGTAAACTTTGGTCCATCACTCAGTGATGCAAATACCATCCTTTAGTGATCTGAGTAGTCTCATCAAAACTCTTGATTACATGATTAGGAAATAAAAACTAAAACGGAAAAAAATGTGTTCAATCTGTAACCTGATTGACATTTTTTGGCTACATCTTATTCATTTTATTATTACAAAACCTCTTTTTGATATCAAGAATTCCTAATTTCCACAAAAAAAAATTGCAAGCCTTGTACATAGATGTGGCAATTAGTTTTGAATCATATATTGTTTTAGATTTTTGTTCCCATGAATTATTATTTAAGTAGGTAGCATGTTGTATATAATCACTTCATTTGTAAATAAAAAAATAGATAGTCCCATTTCCTGCAAAAAAATCTTCTTTTTGCTTTTGAAGTTTATCCTATTAGTGCTTGTAAAATTGTCATATTTTACTCAATATATTTCATTTGATCAATATAAAACATTACACACATGACAGAATATAATACAACAAACCAAGACGATATTCAAAAGACCTTAGTCTATGAACATGGGCAAATATATTGAAAACATGGAGCGGCACAGAAAAAAGAACAAAAATACAACTATCGGGGTATCAACTAAAAATGAATCATCACCCACTTAGTTCTATTAAAAAACTAGAAAATAATTGGCAAATAAACACAGAATTTCAAGTCTTCATTAAAAATTGTTTCATGTCTAGTTTTGTCCTAATTGGTCAGTAGATAAGAGCCAATAATGATATTAAAATGGACATCATATAATGTGCTTAAATATACTTAATGTCTCTAGTCATACTGTAGAACCACATGTATACAGCCTTTTGTCTCCTGGCCATGAACAAAGCCATCAACCTGACCATTCCACATCATTTGTGGCACCATCAAATTAGTGCTTTCAAGGCTATTACTTATAGACCTGTGCAAAAACTGTGGTGTAGCATTCCTGATGGAAAGCTATAGATATGAAATATTGGAAACAGAGTCTGTCATACTCAAAACCACTTTGTCAGTCAAGGTTCTGGTGAGGCATGCTTATGAAGCATTTCATGATGGTAACCTCTTGGCCAGGTCAAAACTAAGTGACATTGTCTTTTGTTTATTGATCTGTCTGAAAAATGATCCTTGTAAATTGATCTTTATTAAAAATAATCCCAGAAGAAAAGTGGTATATTTCATGACTATAGTAAATATGTCTCTTTCTATATATTGCATATGTCTTTGATTGCAATGTTGTGTTGTAGACATTGTAATAGCAATAAGTATGGAAAGTCCACTAGTACCTTAACAATTAGTTATTGAAAGTTGTGGGCGTGTTACAGATGTTGAAACCAGCAGCGGTGGCCGTGAGGGCTAACGTGTTCGCCTCGCAGCTGGTACACTGATGAGGAATCCGGTTCGCTGGATCGAATCCCGGTGGCGTCACAACCCAAGGCGTTAAGTTTGGGCACTCTCCTCGCTC
>JAUMGZ010213172.1:0-11845 GCA_032359645.1 Pododesmus macrochisma | reverse complement strand
ACACTACTTTAAAACATTACAGACATGAACCATGTGCCATTTGTGTTGTTCAGTTCAAACTTGATGTGCCATTTGTCTAAACAAAATATGTTGGAGTATAGTAAGATATTTGGTTCTATGTTTTAACATTTATTCCTCATGTGTGATTGAGACTAGATAAACGGATTTAAAAGTTCTGCCACAAAGCATGACTTGTTGTGCACATCACAGTTAGGTTAATAATCTAAGTTAATACATTGTCATCGTCTATCACAAATTGTACATAAAATAATGTAATTAAAAATAGTTCTGCATTGCAAGAATTAATAACAGATGATCAATTACATGAGACACGGGAAGCTTTGTTAGAGTTTTATTGGATAATAGATGTTACATTTAGTCTCATTAATGGAGTAAATATAGTTTCACATTCTACTGCCACTTTTTCACTAATCTTTAAATTTCAGCATGAAATGTTGTGACATTCATTACTGTCTAACCTGTATAGTCAGGAAACATTAACTAAGCAATTTTTACTGGAAATTGTCATGAAGAAAGAATGTGACTATTTAATTTTAATTTCTGACCACCATTTTCTTTATATAATATAGATATATTGAATCATTGTTAATGTTTGTTTATAAGTTCAAACTACAGTTTTTTTGTATTTGGCGATTATGTTCGGTTTGATAGAACATTTTCTTCATGCATGTTATGTAAAACATCATTTAAGATAACTTAAAGATCAACAAGATAAAGGTGCTTTTCCAAGTGTTCATTTTCTATTGTCATTTAATACAGCTAGTAGTGTCCTTTGATGCATAATATTCATTTCACTTTTGTGCAATTTAAATCAAACTTTTATCTGCTTGCTGAATCTCAGAAATATGATGCTTAATTAAATTACATAATTATGTAATGAAGTATATTTTTATGAATAGTTGGTGATTTTTTATATGTTTCAATAAAAATGTTACCAAACTTAATCTTTCAATGACAAGGAAGTGATTTTGTACAGCATAGAGTCCTTTCTGAAATGTCACAAACACTTAAATCTGACTATATGTTACCAGAATGGAAAACTAGTATACCCTGAGGATAATTTGTACAAAAATTTGCTTTTATACATTTATTTTGAACAAATTCAATGAAATAGGAATGTAATCAAATGGAGTTGTAAGCTTCTTCTGCTGATGGAGCTAGGTTCATTTAAGGTTTTACTCAAATTTATGTTTCACAATGTAATCCTACTAAATGTAGTTAAATAGTTAACAATATCAGGGTGTTCTCCAACGTGGCAGATTATGATGTAGCTAACTGAACACTTATTAATTGATGGTACTTTAGACTCATCACTGCTGTAATCTTAACATCTAAAACTTAATCTGTCTAATTATTGTTGCATTTATGTTACACTTTTGCTAATGCCTTTATAGTAAATATAAGAAATTTTTACATTTTGTACAGCATTTTTTAATATTTGTTCATAAAATTGATAGCTATCAATATAAATAGCATAAATATGTATGTCCATTATGTTGATGCAAGTGGAGTGACCACAGTACAACAACACTCATTGTATCAGCAAAATTTCAACAACAATTGATTTTTATCAAATTGACCAAATTTTGCAACAGTAAATTCTTTACAATGACAAAAATGGTCATTGTACAGAAAGACTTCACTGTGGGTTAGTGTACGGTATTTGATAAGTTAAGAGAAGTTGATATGCTAGCTTTCAATGTTTTATTAATTTTTTATTTTACAGTACTTTTTACTATGTGGTACATGTTGTGTTTTATTAAATGTAATTTATTTATTAATGTATTTTATCCTTGTTTAAGTGATATCAGCATATGTTTTATTGTTCTATTATATTGTCTATGGATATTAGTTTTAATTCACATTTCAAGTCACAAGACAATCTTTATATTTTCCATAATGTCAAATTACGAAACAAAAGTATGAACAATAGTGTTAAGTTATTTCAAATAATGAACATTTCAGTTATTAACTTACAAGGACTTTTTGACATAAAAGTAAAGCTGATAGCTAACACACTGAAAATCCGGTTTTAATTGATGTTCCAATATACATGTCAATTCGATGATTTTCTGATTCAATGTAGAATTTTGATCCTAAACAAACACTGTCGCACACTACAAGCAACCTTAAAATGGTAAATATTCACAATTGTATGAAAAGTATAAAGCAAAAGTTGCTTTAAAATACACATACATTAAGCAACTTTGTTCAGCCAGAAATACTGTCAGATGTTTAATTGTTATTTAATGCACAACAAGTTAATAGAATTACCTCCTTTTGCCAAATTTTCCATTAAAACTTTTTACCTGTGTCGTTAAATTTTGTGAGCTTGAAAATTAAATTTCAAAAGTGTCTTGCTACGGAACCAGGATTGTTACTCAATTTCTTTGCTTGTTGGACTATACAATAAAATACAATAATATATGAATTGTGTGAAAATAACAAATATTTTGTTTGGAGTTCAGAAACATGCAGTAATAGTGTACACACCAAGTGAACCAACATTAAATGGCAACTATATGTTATGTTACTTTTAAGACATAGGGTACATGTGTTGATTTATTAGATGACTTAGTTAAGAAGGCATTACATATTACTTGATCACCATTGTTTTCACAATTTTTTGTTATACAAAAAAGGAATTTGTTAAAGCTTGTTATAAACTCTCAATTATTATTACAACATGTAAATTGTAATTCATGTATCAAGTATAAATGCAATTAAAAAATAAAAATCCGAAAAACTCTTTTCCTTTTGTCATTTCAATATTATACATTTATGGTCCTATAAGCAGGGTGATTTGAAGATTTATTTACCTGAAGCGGTCCTTTTTCCTGAGGGACTGAAATGCAAGTTACATGTATACATATGGAAGAAAGTGAAACCCATAGTGGAAATAACAAATGATCCATTCAACATTAGCTTCAATAACAAATCCTGTGCTGCCTCTAAAAGTACATATTTTAATGTAGGCAATAACTTAATTATTAAGTCTATTAAGGAAAGAGAAGAAAAGGTTTTCTGATGTTGTTGCAGAAGTTGGAAACAAGAAGAAATCCAAGTCACATTTTATTTATTTTTAGAGCCCCAAAGATGCAAAACAAATTGGGGGAACAAGAAGGAAAACACAAGCAGAAATAGGGGAAGACTGATTTATGAAGAGAGCACAGATCATCTACACTTCCCTGACAAAATGAATAGAAAGTTTTGACGAGTAATAAATTTGTATTAATGGGAAAATCCATTTTTATCCTAGTATCAAACAGTTAGTGAACATACAAGTGTTTCATAACAAAGCTGATAGACCTTTTAACTAACGTAAATGGTAAGTATATCATAATACTTGGTGCATACATGTACAGAGCAAAACCACCAATACAAAATCGAAAATATTGAACATACATTTATTCATCGATCCAATAAATATAACATCACTGTACCCAAATTGAGACACTTTTACCACATATTCATATATATTTCTAGTGTACACAAACTCATAGACAATTTTTGTTCGTTTTTGACAAAGAGTGCCCTTCTGCTGTTGTTCTGTCTAAGTGGTATAATTAAATAGTGCATGTGTCTAGAAATAAGCCCTTATAAAGATGAATAGGGTAACGTCAGCATTTCAGCAGGTGTGACACAACTGCATTTAAACACATTATTTTAAAGACACCAGTAAAAATAGAAATTAATTGTATATATATCTTAAATATTGAATATAATCGATACTTTTGTCTCTTAAGAGAGACTTTCATCGATTATTTATGGTATATTTTGGTGTTTGAAAATGTAGGGTATAATGCAGGTTGTCGCATAATGCATAAATAATGCCATATAAGGGATTCATCAAACATACCCACTTTAAACTGTTCTTGTACAAAGAGTAAAATACAAAGAAATATAAATAGGCATTTACATAATAGCAAACATACATATATTGAATTTATTGGCACAGATATTCCATTAATATCAGCATCAATTGTGTCTGTAACCTTTTCTTACAAGTGTCACTGACGTTGTATAATTTTGAGTTGATCTATGGATACACAACAGAAAGCATAGCATTGTGAAAAAGGAGTTAAAATGTTCTGTTGTGTAGATAATTACTCAAATTTATTTTCTCTTTCGCAGAATTGAAAACCTATATAAATAAATTATCTTAGGGATCTTTTGAGAAGAAAATATCTTACTTTTGGTTAGGATTACATACTACATATTAAAAAACAAATTATTTGTTGTCTGCTACCATTGCAAGGGAAGTAACTGTCAAATCCAAGATGGCCGCGCCCTACAGTGGTGGGCGTTTTTCGTAGTTGTAAATCGAAATTTGTTGTTTCTGTACCTCGTTAAAAAGATGCCTGCTGTGACAGTCACCATAAGGTACCTCAATTTAATTCAAACGTCTGAAAATAGGTTTTGAGTGCAATATGATTATCTATTGTTTATACTAAATGTATAAATCAATCGGTACACGCTATGAGGTCCGGTTGACGTTACCTTACATACCACGAGTTATATGATGCAAAATCAAAAAAAATCTCATCGTGTTGACCTCAAACATTGTTGGAGTAGGTACACGCATGCTCTGGACATGATCTTTTCTAAGAGACATAATAACGATATATAACGAATTGGCCGAATAGTGTCTTGTTTATATCTGCATTGTCTCTCTTTAAGGCACAGATATTTCTGTCAAACCAATATGTCTACAATGTGATAAAATTCACCACTGAAACCCCCCCGGCTACGGTACATGTATATCCATATGATGGTACAAATTTAATAGTACGGTCATATATTCAGTATTGGAGAGAAACGTGCAGGTCTGATGCATGTAGTCAACACATATAGATCTATGTAAGTATAAGATACACATATGTATGTAATTGTTTGTGAAAGGTATCCAAATTTAGATAACATTTGTATATAATAAGATAAGTCAAATATACAATTCTGTGGCATTATATTTATTGAACATCATTAAGCTCATTTTTCTTGTTCACTTTCTAGACAGTTGAAAAATCAGGACACTGGAATTGACCTGAGTGTTCCTAACTTCAAGGAGACAAAAGGTTTACTACAGTCCAATTTTGACTACAATGTTGTTGTTGTTTCCAGACTTCCAGTTTTCAAAACTGCCAAACACAAAGAAGCAGATATCATTCAATTTATGGTAAGAATTCCTCATAGTAGATTGAGACCAAAACAGCCTACTATTAAAATGTTGGAAAACATCAAAGCTAATGAATGATTTTTTATAGAAATATAAAATTAACATAAAAATTTGAAATTTTCTTATACACTGTGTAAAAGGATCTGGAACATTTCATCAAGGAATATATGCAAGTCCGCTTTATTTTCATGAGTTGAAAAAAAATTGGCAAACAAGCCACTAGTAAAACATAAAATTGGCAAACAAGCCACTAGTAAAACATAAAATTGGCAAACAAGCCACTAGTAAAACATTTACATTTAAGTAAATTATTCTCTAGACATTTGAAAAGTTCAAACTTAAATTAATATAAAGGCTTTAGACGGCAAATGATGATTGGTTGATCATGATTATTGCAAAACTTTTAACCGATGTGATCCCATGCAATATGGTTTCAGATCCTTTATAAGGTAGTGTTCAATTAAGATTAATTATGATTTTTGATAAAATTGGAAGGTTGATAAACTTGTGTTATACTGATTGCTAATTAAATACGATTAATATTTTTAAAGTTACTATTAAGCTAAAAAATAAGTAAGCAAGTTATGTGTTTGTATTTTCTAGGTGACCAAAAGATTTGCTGATTTTGAGGATGTGCACACAAAGCTCAATACAAAGTTTTCAGGCACAGTGCTTCCCCCTCTCCCTAAGAAGGCATTAATAGTTAATGAAAATGTGGCTCGAGAAAGGAGAGGACTTCTGGATCACTTCCTCAAGTCCATAGCTTGTACACCAAAGATGTCTACGTCTTCCCTCTTGTTAGAGTTTTTAGGTAACGGTTGTTACTGAGCTCCAAGCAATATAACACATCACTTCCTTAGGTCTTGTATGCATAAACATTGACTATAATCAGAAAATATATGTAAAATGGACAGAGTCTTCAGGGCTTTAAACAGAAGTTACTATGGGCAACCTGCTTATTTTTAATTTTTATTACCTATGAAAATTTGTTAACTTATCAATTTGGGGGGGGCCTTTGAAATTATAGGTAGTCAGTGGTCCAAAATTCCCTGCTGAAATCATCTCTGAGTCGTACTTTTTGATGGACATAAGAATGGTTGGACAAGTGGACAGGCAAATATGCCTTACCAATTGGTGAAAATATACAGAGTATACTTATATGCAGTATCCTGATATTTCACAGTGATTTTTGTCATATTTATAATTTATATACATTAAACAGTTTTTGATTTATGTGTACACTCATCATTATAATGGATATAAATACCTAGGTTTGAATTTAAAAGAAGGGATTGATTGTCCTTATTTACCCTGTTGATTTGAATAACTACACACTAGATTTGATTGTTTTACTATAAAGTGTTTAAATTTGCAGGATTAAACGTTTTTTGTTCAGAAGCAGCGAATAATAAAATCCACCAAATAAAAGCATTTTGCAGTATATTCATTGGAAAATTTCATGGAAAACTTGATAGTTATGTATTATAAAAATATGATTATTTTGTGTACATGCAGGTGTGAGTTCAATCAAGGCGGGAAAATATAGAAAAGACAATGTAATGGTTGTAACGGACAAGGAGAGAAATCCTTCTGAAGAGTCTGAAGAAAACAAAGCAGAGGAAGAGGAGACATCAAAAGATAACTCAGAATCAAGGTTACAATAATTGCTCATGTAGTTACATGTACATGTATTTCTATTTAAGTACATGTATATTTATATCTTGTATAGAAATATTTCTCTTATAATTAGCATCTTTGCTAGCCAACGTTTATGAATCACTTCCTTTCAGTTGGTTTATCATATTTATATTGTATTTGAAACGTAGTGAAGTGAAAGTTGGTTTGCGAAGATAATAATTAATACATGTACAATTGAAAAATCTGTATTAAAGTAGGAAATTGGGTGAAACTCTAGAGGTGCAGTAACTGGGCATATCTTGATTCACTGCAGGTCATTGCTAGTCCTATTATAAGTTACTTTGTTTTGATCTTCTATTCAGCTACATGTACAAAGGTCTCGAGTAATAGATGTTGTCATAAATAGAACAATACTTTGTAGGATGTTATTGATATATAGTTACATAACTAGGTCACTGTTAGATGTATTTGAGATCCGTTGGGTAAATAATATTAACATATTATTACTAAAATTGCAAGTTATTTTTTTAGTAGATTTATACATGTTCACTTAGTTTGTACTTAGAAAATAGAAAATATGCAACCTTTGCCGTTCTCCAACAACTGTTAGTATAGATATGATAACGAATCATAATTCACAGTCACAGTCATTTTGAGAACTTGTAGACTTGTCAATCCATACAATTATGCTAAACATATTTTTGATAAAGATATATAATTAAAAGACCAAAAAATCATATGTCCATGGAAATAAAAGCAAACGAAAGTAAAAACAGGGGACATGAACGGAAAATTATTCCTTTTTATACGCCTGCCGATAATCGGCGGACGTATATTGGTGTTGTCTTGTTCGTCCATCAGTTCGTCTGACTGTCAACATTAAGCTTGTCCGCAGCTTTTTGACTAAAGTAATGCATAGAATTAGTGGATACTTCATACAGTTGCTTCTTGCATCAAATTCTAGAGACCAGTCGAATTTCAAGGTCACCATTACTATTTTTAGAAACATTTGGTATAAAAAGCTTGTCCACAGCTTTTTGAGTAAAATCCTGGATGTATTTTGATGAAACGTTATACAATTGTTCCTTGCATTAAGTTCGTGAGACCAGTCAAATTTCAAGGTCATCAATTACTCCTTGCATCAAATCAGTTTTAGATTAGATCCACAAAAACAGCACAAAGACATGGAACAAAATACATGTGTCCATTTGAAAGAATATATTTTGAAATAAGCTGTTAGAATATCATGCTGTACCCGACCTTCTATCTTTACACAACTCTGCGTCTAATTTCTGTCAGGCGTATTATGTACTGTTGGCAGTGCTCTTGTTCACAACTATTAAACCAAGAAGAATGCAGTACTGATATCTTTTTAAGGCTTATTATTAAATTGTATTTTGTGACGTTTAGTGGTCTGTTTGATGAGGACGATAATGACAAAGATGTAGATGACTTATTTGCTGTGGAGGATCAGTTCGAGGATGATTTACAGCTGTCTTCTGAAAGATCAGAACCAACCAATCTCCAAGGTAAACATCACGACATGTAAGAAAGTCGGGGAAAAAATCAACCAAAGTATTTATTTCTTCTGAAAACTATTGCTACTTCCTTGATCATGAGGAATGGGAGTTTCTGTAGCAAACAGAGAAACTGTTTTTCAGTTGCAGATTGGAGATACCAATATAATGCAATAGCTGTGTGTCCATGTCAGACCAGTCATAAATAGTTTCTAAATTATACTGTATTTATGCCATATTTCTGTATGAAATCATTTTTTTTATTTAAACAAACTTTTTGATGCTCATGATCTGAGAGGAAATCATTTTTATATTAACTCTATTTTCTTTATAGAAGCAAAGCTTTTTGATGATCAGGATCTGGGAGGTGCATTTACAGAGGGTGATGCAGAGGATTTACTATTTGTACCCGGAGCAGCAGAAACTACAGTTAAAACTAAAACCTTCTCACCAGAAGAAAACTCTGATTTATTTGAGTAAGATATAATTAAATGATTTTGCTTTAGTTATTTGATAAGCTGTATCATTAATTGCTTGTCAATGAGAAATTAATTAAGTTTAGTTTACAATGATTAAGTAAATTCTCTGCTTGAATATTTCAGAATACAAGACAATCTTGATGAATTAATGCAAATACAGCCAAAGAAACAAGTGAAAGATAGACAGGTTGTGGAGGCTGCACAAAAAGCCAATCAGAAACCAAAACCAGCTCCTCGAAACAAGCCAAATATCGCTAAGAAACCATCTTCAACTTCATCATCAAGTGCCGAGAACATCAAACCAGCTATTGTATGTCTTCTTTGTAATTTTAATCTCAGTCGTATTTTAAAGAAACCAAAACTTTTGACATTGTGAAAACTTTGCACCATGGGTCAGGCCTTTTAGTTTAAAATTCCCTGACTGTTATTATGTCCTTTATAATATGGTGTATATAAAAAGGTTCTGATTTTTAATGAGATTGTTCATGATCATTTTTGATGTCACCATAATGTGTCTAATTTGCCATTTTTTTTTATCAAATTTCAAGTTTTAACTAATGTTCTTGTCATTTTCCTCATCATTAAATATCCCTTAGTACTACATAATAAATTCCATGTATATATAACCAACACTCTTTGTAGTATACCATCCATAAATTACAAAGTCTTGTCAGTATTTGTCACATCAGTATTTTTAGTTAAATTGTTTTGCATGTATAGACAATTTGAAAAGTATAATTGTTTTGATAGTTTTCTTCTCTGGAATGAATATTACTAACATACTTTAATTAAATCAATGCTACCTTTAATTGAATTGGTTTATTTTCAGAAACAAAAACCTCAAATTCAGAATCCGAAGCCTTCTACAGCACAACCATTGGAGAATACCAAAACGGAAACAGGGGCAGATAACTTAGACTCTGACGATATAATGAAATACATTCAACAAAATACTGATCAAATGGATGATATTGACTTGTTCTCCTAGGCTCATAGGACCTCACACCTTTGCTTGTGTGCAAGATTGAATTATCTCAGTTGAGAGACAAAAACAGATGGCACCACTTGAGTTTGACTTTAAAATGATGTTAATACATGCAACACTTCACCACACTGAGTGATATTGATTTATTCTCAGACACTAAATCACTTCTTTGATAAATAATGCTTAAAGGTTCTAATACTTCTGGGGTCATTTTAAGTAATGAATGAATATATGTTTTTATAAAACATGTATTACATATATATTCCAAATATTAAATTAACCAAAACAGAAGGTATTTAAAGGGTCCTATTTTGTAATGAATTCATCTTTTTATATCCCATAGTAATTCATAATGAAAAAAATGTTTATCAATACTCTTTATAGTATAATCATTCATTGATTACAAAGTATTGTCACAAAGTCATGATTTACCTATAACAATCCATTGATTACAAAGTATTGTCACAAAGTCATGCTTTACCAATAAGCATCCATTGATTACCAAGTATTGTCACAAAGTCATGCTTTACCTATAAGCATCCATTGATTACAAAGTTCTGTCACAAAGTCATGCTTTACCTATAAGCATCCATTGAATACAAAGTATTGTCACACAGTCATGCTTTACCTATAAGCATCCATTGAATAAAAAGTATTGTCACAAAGTCATGCTTTACCTATAAGCATCCATTGATTACAAAGTATTGTCACAAAGTCATGCTTTACCTATAAGCATCCATTGTATACAAAGTATTGTCACAAAGTCATGCTTTACCTATAAGCATCCATTGATTACAAAGTATTGTCACAACGGCCTTACTTTACCTCAGTGAAGAAGCAGTATAAAGGTTAATGTTATCATAGCTGATTGAATTCGTTGTGTTGTACATACTTGCCAACTTTTTTAAATTCTCATGGGGAGAAAATGTGTAGCAAAATCTTAAAATGTATTTAACACCTATATACAATGCCCTTAATGACAAAATAGTAGTGTAAACTGCCTCATCTAAGCAATGCTGTGCAATACATTATTATAAAGTTGAAGCAAGTTGATAAGCAAGGTTTAGGAATTATACCAATGTCAAAAGTGAAAATTATGTGTGAAAAATAGGGAGACTTCTGAAAAGGAACGTTGGCAATTATGGTATTGATTTAAAGTACATTGTATCAATGTGTAGAAGTCATTGAGAGGTTGCTCAGTGTGAGTTTATATGTCTAATGTTACATGAATTATAAGGTTCACAGTGGAGTATGTATTATTAGCTTACAGTACAGCTCATAGGCAAACATATGATTACAATGATATATATACAAGTCATATAACTATATCAACATATTTACATTGTATACTATAATGGCACAAACACAAGGAAGTACAATTAAGTGGTATTATTTCACAATGATATACCATTTTCTATACATTTAAGCCAGATGACATATTTTTCTTTTTTATAGAGTGTACAATTGTATAATTATACTAATATATTCTTTACATGTAGAAGTGAAATTAAGTGTGTATGTCTGTGTTTCAGTTGACTAAATTGTACAATGCCATGCACAATATCTTTAAATATTTACAGTTAATAAGTAACTCATTACTTAAAATCAAAATGTGCCATAGAACATTAAAAAAGGGTATGAAAACATTGTAGTGAGGGTGTTTGACAAAATAATGAGGGTGCCTGACAAAATAATGAGGGGTGCTTGACAAAATAATGAGGGGTGCCTAACAAAATAATGAGGGGTGCTTGACAAAATAATGAGGGTGCCTGACAAAATAATAAGCGGTGCCTGACAAAATAATGAGAGGTGCCTGACAAAATAATGAGGGTGCTTGACAACATAATGAGGGTGCCTGACAAAATAATGAGGGTGCTTGACAAAATAATGAGGGGTGCCTGACAAAATAATGAAGGGTGCCTGACAAAATAATGAGAGGTGCCTGACAAAATAATGAGGATGCCTGACAAAATAATGAGGGTGCTTGACAAAATAATGAGAGGTGCCTGACAAAATAATGAGGGTGCTT
>JAUMGZ010213161.1:0-10755 GCA_032359645.1 Pododesmus macrochisma | reverse complement strand
TGATGACGCTCCCTGTTAAATGTTAATCTGCTTGTATAGGTTATTCACACTTACAATGACATCACTATTCATGTATATTAAGAACTTATGAATGACATCCTTCCTAATGTCTATTTCAATCTTGTCTTAGCCTACTTAGATATAAAACTGACCTAAAGGTTATACTCAACAGAATTTTGTATTTTGGGCCTTCTTCTTCTTCTTCTTCTTCTTCGACTACTCCGTCTGTCATGATTTCACCCAGCCATGTCTCTAGGTTTTCTTTGTTTTCTTTGAGTTTAACGTCCCTTCAACTCATGATTAGGTTAGTTCCAGAAAGTGTCTGCTTGTAACAGTGCGCACTTTATAGTGCTGTCTCATTGATCACGCCCACATCACATCACTTTTGATCACATTGACATGATACTTCACTCGGTCACATTATCTTGACACTGAGCCGACCAGACCTTCTCCAACCAGAAAGGTTGAGCACTTAGCAGGGGGCGAGAAGATCACCTAATATTAACGTCTTCGGTTTTGATACGGTCGGGATTCGAACTTTCGTTTACCAGCACGAAATTAACGCACAACCTCTGATCGACCGCTCCCCGATGGCTTCAGGACTTTCATTGACATCACAAAAATCCTCAAGACAGAAATCCTTGGTAACCTACTTAGGACGGATATCCAGCACGAAACCAGGCAGTGTGGTTAAATCGGTTAATGAAGCCTCAACCTTTTCACTTCCCACATGAGACTAAATTTTAAATAAAGGCATACATATAAAAGAAAATAATAAATACACTTGTTGAAGTACAATCTTGTCTTGCCTACCCTTAATTGTCTTATAGAGAAGACAGTCGTTTCCGAAGAGCTTTACACCAGATTTCACTACTTCCGGGAGATTGTTAACGAACAGTAGGAATAATAGAAGGTCGAGGACTGTCACTGTGGGACCCGGGTGTCATTTGTTCCTTCCGGATATGTTCAACCAACGAGTAGTACTCACTGCCTCCTACTGCTCAGAAAGCCAATGATCCAGTCGTGGGTAACGTCATGTATTCCATCGAAGTCGATCTTGTGTAGCAATCGTTCATAGGGATTTTATTCAAAGGCTTTCGAGAAGTCAAGAAGGATCACATTTTACATAATTTTTTAAAGAACAAATAGATTTTCTTAATTTGACATGCCTGTTTTAGTAATATTTGTTATCATCATACTTTTACAAATCCTAGGTTTATTACATGTATATTAATATCAGGAATAATATGCAGTGTACCAAATTCGTTACAAAAGTTTTGAGCAGGTAATATGAGCAGATGTTACCTGTCCAAGTTGTTTCTTTCCCTCGCCTCCAGCTCGTGACATATAATCCTTGGACATCAACCTGCCTAAACCTAAATTACTAATAACAATAAGTCACTAATTAAAAAAAAAAAAGTGTTAAATTATCTCAAACTATGCACATTAATAGTAGTATTTTCTTATAGTATTGGTTTATTAAGCTTAAAGTAGTGAAATGGACTTCACTTGATATCAGTTTATCTATCAAAACAGTTTCAGCATGTATTAAAAACAGCAGTACTGTGTAGCATATATTAAATAGTTCGATTAAAAGTGACTGTTTTATTAATCCTCATTTATTATCGTAAACTCGTTTGATAACTTGAACAGAATGCAACAATATCTGGTGTCAAAAGAAATGGTAAGAACACTTTAAGACGCATAGTCACATGTCTTCCATATTTTATAACTTTTATTAAACACTGAAGTTCTTGCAGACATTTTTTATTTGTATTCAATGAATATGAATGGTAAGAAGTAAAAAATGGACATACTTTAGGAGTTTTATTGCGTCTTAGAATTATACATGTGTTACTTATTTAAAGAAGTTGTTAATGCGTGCCTAACGTTATACTGTTGATGACGCTCCCTGTTAAATGTTAATCTGCTTGTATAGGTTATTCACACTTACAATGACATCACTATTCATGTATAAGTAGAACTTATGAATGAGGTTCTTCCTTATGTCTATTTCAATCTTATCTTAGCCTACTTAGACATACAATTGACCTTAACGTTATACTCAACAGAATTTTTGGTTTTGGTTTTTCTTCTTCTGCTTTTCTTCTTTTTCTTCTTGTACCGAGACTACTCCATCTGTCATAATTTTACCCAGGTCTCGAGGTTTTCTTTGTTTTATTTTAGTTTAACGTTCCTTCAAGTTTAGGTCAATTTGTGACGGTTTCTGCATGTAACAGTGGGCACTTTGTAGTGCTGTCTCATTGATCACGCCCAAGAAACATTGACATGATACTTCACTCGGTCACATTATTTAGACACCGAGCAAACCAGTCCTTGGGACCCGGTCGTCATTTGTTCCTTCCGGAGATGTGGAGCCTATGAGTTGTACCCACTGCCTCCTACTGCTCAGAAAGTCCCTGATCTAGTCATGGGTATCGTTATGTATTCCATAGAAGTCGATCTTGTGTAGCAATCGTTCATGAAGAACTTAATCAAAGGCTTTCGAGAAGTCGAGAAGGATCACCTCAATCTGTTTTCATTCCCAAAAGTTTCTAGCGAGCTCGTTAACTGTGTAGATTGAATTTCGCAAATTCAGCTTTTACGGAATCCATGCTGATGTTCTACATGGGTACAATATAGGTGGTATTCCAATCCTCTGACACGGACCCCGCATCTATAGACAACTGGTGTATGTGCCTAAATGCGGGGGCTGCTGACATATCTGATATCTTTCTGAGTAGTCGGGCTGGAAATTGATCTTGGTCTGCAGTTTTGTGTGGTCATGCGTTACTTAGAAGCTTGGCAACTTCTTGGACTGTCACGTGCATGTATGTCGGGCATAGTTTGGTATGGCCAATTTCTTTCCCAGGGAGAGTCATCTGGTATTCTAGGAAGATCTTGACTTATAATGGCATGCATGAGTTTGCAGGCGCTTGCCAAATGAACCCTTTAATTTAAGTTTTCATCTTTCTGCACCTAACACAGTCCTTATACCTTATGGTATCTTTGACCCTTCTGCTGATTCCTGTCCCGTTAATAAATTAGTCTTTAGATAGCGATGTTAATCAAGGAGATTTAGGTTGATTGTGTGGGACTCCAGCGTTCTGGATTTCTAATATATTGTCACTCAAAGCCTGCCTCATAATGTTGAGGCTGTCAAAGGTTGGGTCGAGTAATGGTGCGGTTTAGATCTCTGAGGAAGAAAACTAGTAAATACAAAAAAGCAAGACGATTTTCAGAACCCGTAAGTCCATGGACATGGGCAAACAAAAGGAATACGTGAGACGCACATGGGAAAACATATCCTTATATACTTTTCTTAACTAAAAAAGGAAATGTCAGAAACTTTAAGTAAAACACTAGAAGCGGAACAAGGTGCTAGAAATATGGTAAGCGTTCCTGCTACATGTGTGGCTGATTACTATTACAACACTATGAGCGCAATAATAGCAATCGACAACTATATGTAAAACCAGATTGGACGGGATTCTTGAAATATGAAGCTTTCACCTGGGGCCATATTTGAGTTCCAGTAGTATTGTTAGAAGGTGTGCGATGTTTAGTTAATCTGAACTACCAGTAATAATCAACAAGGTGTACTCTATGCGATGTATGTTGTCTTTTTCTGTTGTAAATACATTCTACAACATCACCGCTAGCCAAGGATGTAGATTACAACTACGCTTTCCACACAGTAACGTTAACAACCTCCATGGTCATCCACTTATCTTCTAACTGGTCGTTGACATAATAACTTTGAGAAAATACTTTTTTCAATAGTGTACTAACAGACGTGTCTATCCAGGCCGTAACAAAAAACAAATGTACTTTCAATTTCATAAATCAGATTTTTACGTCAGATTCGGGGTCAAATTTAACATGCACAAAAAAAATGGTCTATATATGGATAGATTAATTTCATTGGTCGATCAGAAATTTTAGATCCAAACTAGGACGACTTTTTAAACTGAATTTACAAAGGTTTGTATGTAAACGTAGACATACGTTATTAACAGACATTGGCTGGCACAGATGTTTCTACAGTGATGCACGGGTATGTTCTATTGTGGTTTGATATTGACCGAAAAGAGTAACGTTGCCACATGGATAAACTCACAATGGACGGAACCTACTTTGGGGTAGGTCAGGTATACATTGTGTAGTCCAATAACCTTACTGTGTGCCTCTTAATAAAGAGTTTAAATGGACATTTTAAAAGCATTAGGGTTCATTGACGGTAAACACTGGGTTCACCAAAAGTCTTTAATTTGTGAATACATTATGTAACTCGAATTGTTAATGATGAGAATTGTAAACAAACCTACAAATAACAATTTAAAATCACATGAACTGCAGACACAATAACGTTTATTCGTCAATAAGTCTATTTTAACAACAGTAATTCATAAAAAGCTCTGTGCAAAGTATATATAGACGCGTCAAGTACCAGTAGTTCTGGATGTAAATCAATGTGTAGAATATGCCACTACAATATGTTAGCTGACTAAGTGTACAGTTATATTAGGTATTCGGTGTTGCTTCCTCCCTATTTCAGGGTTGGTGTAGCCTTATTAACCCCACTGACCCAATGAACTCTCTTCGTTCAATATCAAACCACAATATGTGCAAGATGTAACCTTTGTGTACGCACTGTATAAGTGTATAGTAGTGTCACTGTAAAGACTTCCTTGTACAGATTGAGCTTGACGACGACATTCGCAAAGACGATAAAAATGAGTTTATCAGCGAACGCCAATCATTTAAACTATCTGTATATCACTAGATTACACTTTAATTAGTTCTGTATTGGAATCCCAGGAAACTTCGTTGTATAATTCACTGTTTTAACTTTCACCCGATAAGCCACATAACCTAACAGTTTCAATTTCGCAACAGACTTTAAAAAAGAATAAAAACCTTACAATCTTTTTTCTTAATTTATTTCACAAAATGAATGATAAACAAAATCAACATGATGAGAACACACACAAATCACGTGTACAAAAATAAATTCCAATTTTCTGGCACTCATATAACAGTGTTAGTATTCATAGGGGTATCGTTAAACTTAAAAACCGCCTGCTAAAAGGCCATACTCGTTAAGTGAATCTTAATAGCCATAGCATAGCGTAGAATCGATCAATAGATATACATCTTATAGCCCTGAAAACCACAAGTTTATATATTAAGCTGTGATAACTTAAAATGTTGTACGTCTTTATAAATTAAATATTTGTGCTTACAATAATTACGGTTATATATATATATATATATATATATATATACACAATTATAAAATAAAATATGTTTTAACTGCACATAAGAAACATGCAATTACATGTATGTCTTTAGAAAAAGAACAGAACAGAACAGAAAAATAGAAGAATAAAAATTATCTAGCATTGCAAAGATATGTTATAAATATATTATAGTTAAACAAAACAAACTTAATTTGTTAATAGATAATGCGATCGTTTATTATTGGAATGATCTATATTTGTAGGTATGCATTCAGTTACCGTTGACACGTTGTGATGTGAATCTAAATATTGCTAAAACCTCAAAGCGAAATAAATATAAGTAATGGTTTGTTAAAATAAACTGAATAATTCAAGTAAAAGTGAAATCGGGGATATTCTGTTTGAGACTGTGTTAGTCAAGGCAGTGGTATGCTACCACCGTGTTTTCTGGATATTACTTGGCGATTGCTAACGGCCTAGCGCCGAGAGTGATTGTCGCACAGTAGTAGTTTGCTCCTAAACAATGGGCAAGTTGGCCAAGTTCTTTGTCTCATTTACTTATTGTTTTTGCTGTAGTGAAGTGAATCAGACAGGATCTCAATTATTGTAAGAAGGTGGTATTTCAATACAATTTTTCAATACACTAACACCATGATTTTGCTTCGTTTCCGGTAACAAAAGGATCGACATGCGCATTGCGCATTGAAACCGGAAGACGTAGTGGTCTTGCTGTTTCAGTTCACACAGTCTGTATTTTCCATGGATGTATTTTCAACTAGACTGTACACAAATTACATCTACTACATAGCACAACGTGATACCTTCAATATCAAATGATACACGGGTTCTATAACGACAACATTTTTACTATGAGAGATACAAAATATGTTAGCTACTTAACACATCTGCACATGTAAACCTACAGGTCCAACTTTATATTTTTTACCGGCATGTCAAAGAATAAAGGTAACCTATATCGGTAAACCTACAGGTTTCATCTTATATTTTAATTAGCGTGTTAGAGAAGAACTTTCGCATGGGTACATTTATAGGACCCTATCTCACATATTTAACTAGCGTGTCATAACAAAACCTTCCATTGTTCCAATTGGCTGCACAATCGAATGAGAAAGACATTTGGTACCGTGGGCTTATTCTTGTCATCGTTGCCCCATAGACTCTGTAACTTTGATTATTGAAGTCTTATCTATTTAAAATTAATTCTTCTCTTGCGTCCATTAATGACAGCAACTTCGAGCAAGATCTGGGGTTTATGACGGGTTGTCTCACACAGAGTTTTGGCTCCTTCCTCTTATAAATATCCTATTAATCGGAGGCATGATTCAAGCTGCATTATTTACCTAGTATTTATATGTATTGCCTAGCTGTCATATTTACAGCTCAATTACCGGTATGGATAGTTTCATGAACAGACAAATCTTAGAGGAAAACGACAAAACAGCTTACTGTGGATGTTTTATCCACTTATCCTTGTTGTCAATAAATAATTTTTGACAAACCTTCTTTTGTTGTAAACTCAAACAATTCCCTTTTTAAGATGGGAAAAAATATTCGATACTATATTGAGGAAGATTTACATCGAAATGGGTTAGGGAACTTTCGATACCTAAGTAGGTGTGCTGGCAGAGAAATGAAAAATGCTGTGTTTCCGAATGCTAGAAAAATAGTGAATACGAAAAACAAAGATGACGTCCAAATGACACAAGTCCATAGACGTTGGCAAATGAAAGGAAAAGGGGTCGGGTGCACAGAAAAATAATTACACTAACCAGTAAACAACAATAGATTCTATTAAAAGAATAGATATTACGTGTAAACGAACGAGTCAGTATTTCCTGCTATACATTAACCATCCATATGGTCTCGTGATTTGATTCTCATCGTGTCTCGTTATACAAATGTTGACAAATCTCGTTCTTTAATTCTCGTGGAGTCTTGTTCAATAATTATCTACAAGCCTCGTTCTTAATTGATTCTTAACAATTCCAATTAGCCTCCTTAAGAGGAATGTTTTGCTTGAAAGTAACTCGCCGGAAATGCTTTGTATGTTTCCGGAATTCCCTTCGATATACCTTATATGAGCATACGTATATTTCGTTTTAGTTAAGTTGAAAAGCTAGGTAACTGAATATATCAACTGCTGTCCTGAAAAGTCGGTTGTAGTTCATACGAAGTTAAAGTCTCCTCCTTAAACCAAAGCATTCTCGCTAAATTCTATAAATGCTCATAGACCATGGTACACATTAAGCAAACGTTGCGTACGAATAAAATGCTCATACAATATGTTTGATGCGGAAGTTGCTAGTGATATCCTTGATGAGAGCACATTGATAAAAATAAAACGATAAAATCAACTGAATGAAACATTTAACACATTGAATACACGTTAAAAGGAGACAAAATAAACTGTTTTAAATTTAATGACATTTTAAAGATAAAAAGATAAGATACTAAAAGCCGTCCTGAAAACATATCACTTGCTGTTTATTTACGTAATAGTTAATGTTGTAAAAGGAAATCGATTTATAGACACCCAATAATACCAGTGAGCGTTTAACACTGATTGCTAATCGTACTTACACCGTTAACCTTGAACATGCAATTTAGTTTGAGTCGCTATAGACGTAGAATGTACATGTTTAACCAATATAAATTTGTTTCGTGTTTTAGTCATTGTCGCTATAGACACAGATTGAATTACCATTTACAAACTTGGTTTGCAAAGCTTATTCTTTCTGTAAATTGTGTAGCCTATTCAAAACTGTTAGCGATGATGTTAGGGTTTTTTGTGGGTGTTTGTTCTTGTCTATAGCTTTGAATATTCCCTTGAAGTTATCTATTAAATAAGGTGCGGCCAAAACGTCTCGATGTCCAATTAGTATGCAAGCAATACGTTAGCGTTGTGTGTATCTTGTGCGATAACTAAATGTTAAAATGAATAAAAAAACCAGCAAAACATTAACTTCCGTGGTGCGAGTATTGACGAGTGAAAAATGAGTTAAAACAAATCAAAAGGACTGTAAAGTAACGAAACTTCTGACTCATAGATAACGCTTATGTAAATGTTTGCTTTTTACAAGAACAAACTTAAATAAAATTCACCAGGAGAATCATCCAAACATTAAAATAACTTTTCAAGTTCCTCAAGAACAACAGAAAAACAACTAAATAAGCACAACGTAGTCAACGATGATATAGAAGACTGAAACTAAAATATGAATGAAGATATTAAAACAAAATAAGAGAAATAATTTGAATAAATAAATAAATAAAAATATGTCATGTTGTGTTCAACGTGCCAATAAAGTTCCGTATCACTGTCCGTCTTCCGTTCTGTAGTTATACACGTCTTACATACTTTCGGGGTCATGTGAACGTTTACCTATGATGCCACTGGCCAGACGTTCAAAAGGCCTCTTGGAGAGAAGACGGGCAATGCGCAAACGATATGGGTAGTTTTTGGATCGTTTGCCAATAAGACCGCTGGCTAGATCGTCGATGTATCGTTTCTGTATATTAGCACTGCTGTTGTTAGAGTCTCCAATGTCGACATTGTTCTCACTGCGTTTCCCAATCAAACCATTGGCAAGGTTGTCAATGTACCGTTTTCCAATAAGACCATTTGCAAGAGAATCCACCATTCGTTTGTTTACAAGCCCATTGGAAAGGGGGTCAATCATTCGGTTTTCAATTAAACCATCAGATATCAAATTACCGTCAGTATCAGGGCCAATATCAACTTGCCGTTTCCCCACCAGACCACTAGAAAGTGGGTCAATCATTCGTTTCCCAATTAAACCACTGGCTAAAGAATCCATCATTCGTTTCCCCACCAGACCACTAGAAAGTGGATCGATCATTCGTTTTCCAATTAAACCACTGGCTAAAGAATCCATCATTCGTTTCCCCACCAGACCACTAGAAAGTGGGTCGATCATTCGTTTCCCCGTAAGACCGCTTGCAACAGGATCCATAAAACGTTTTCCTATTAAACCATTGGCTAAAGAATCCAAACCACGCTTTTCAAAAAAGCTGCTGTCAACATTTTCAAAAGTTCTCTTTTCAAATTGAGTGTGTCCATTTAAAGATGAAGCGGAATGTATGTCACCAGTCGCGTGACTGCCGATATCACTTAAGGTGGCTTCCGTACTGCAACAAAGAAAGATGTGTTTCAATTATATAATTTAGCAAAAACCGTAAATTTCATAATTACTATTTGCATAGTGAGACAGCAAATTTCTTTTTACCAGTCAGTTTTTTTGTATATATTAAAAACAATTGTGTCATGATACATAAATCAAGTTATCAAAGAGAATTAATTTTGATTTGTTAAATTATACTATACAGTAATGATCAAACTCATATTTCATAATTTAATTCATGTCTTAATGCTATTAACAGTTTGTAGTTTAATCCAGAAAGACAATCATTTAAAAAAAAAAAAAAAAAACCTTATCTCCCCTCTATCAACCTCTCTAGATCCTGCCTGATTCACTTTACTACAGCAAAAAAGACGTGCAGTTTTTTGTGTTATGTATACTTTTAATACGTAGTCAGCAACAGCAAAAATTAAAATTTCCCATCCCACCCATCCCCTTTTATTCTTGCAACGATACTGCTCTTGTTTTTTGTTACATTTTTCAGACTATTTTTCATTGATGCCAGAAAGAACTATAAAAGCGGCCGCAGTAAACTTTCCGATTCATCAATTTATGATTCGGCGTAGAATAATTCTATGTACAGCTAGGCATATATCGCTGAGTAAGTCAATTATTGACCGATTGTGAAACATTTACCTCACAAGGGAAACATTTATATCTTTGAATTGTGTATTTGTGAACACGGAAACATTTACATTTCAAGTGAACCTTTTCGGGTACTTTAATAGTAGGTAATGAGCTGTCAACCAGGAATCACTAATTATATACAGGAAACATTGTTTGGCATTCTGTTTCATAGTGGGCGAGTAGCTGTCTCCTAGAAATCGCCAATAATGTGCTGACATTTATTTATAATTGGTGAGGAGTTGCCTACCAGGAATCACGAATTATTAGCATTTCAGTTCGTCTAAATGGAGTTTGTTCTAGATGGTTCCCTGTAAAATGTGGCCTAAAACAAGGCTGTAAAGTTTCTTGTTTTCTCTTTAACATATTTTTAAACGATTTGACAACATTTTTAAATAACTGTGGGGCCGGAGTAAACGTAAATGGTGAAAAAATCAGTGCCTTATTATATGCGGACGATCTAGTCCTTTTGGCCGAATCTGAGGGAGATCTACAACAGCTGTTAGATGCATTGCATACATGGACGAACAGGAATAAAATGACTGTTAACCTGATGAAATCTAAAGTAATGCATTTCAGAAATAAGTCATGTATTCGTACTGAGTTCCCTTTTATGTATGGCAATGAAGCTATAAACGTCGTAGACAAATATGTATATCTTGGCTTATTACTAACTGAACACCTAGATTACAGCGTTACAGCAAACT
>JAUMGZ010213150.1:0-11845 GCA_032359645.1 Pododesmus macrochisma | reverse complement strand
AACATCAAGACTAGTAATCAATGCGGACCGACTTAGGACGGTCACCCAGCACGAAACCAGGCGGTGTGGTTAAACCGTTTAATCAGGCCTCAACCTTCCCGCTTCCCGCATGAGACTAGAAGTCTTAAGTAAAAACATAGCATTTTTATTTGTGCCTTATGGTAAAGAAAAGGCGATCTAAAATGAAAAATGCTTTGCCAGTTTCATCTTAGCGTCGCTTGATTGCATGTTATAATATTTTGAATGGTAGTGTAGACACTATTTATTAGTTTAACAATAGATAGAGCAAATTTAAAATAAATCATTACTTACATATTGATTGTTGATTACATATTGTTGAATGAAAAACAGGACGAGTGCAATCATCAGGATGAACGTTTGTTTATTGGGGTTTAGCGTCCCTTTAACTCATGTATATGTCATATCGAGACGGTGTCTGCTTTCGACAGTGCGCAATTATGGCGAGTTTGTAGTGCTGTCTAACTGAAATATCACACCGCAGACACATTGACATGATACTTCACTCGGTTACATTATACTGACTCCGAGCCAACCAGTCATCCTTCTACTCAGTAATGCTGAGTGTTAAGCAGGAAGCGAGAAGATTTTAACGTCTTACGTTTTGACGCGGCCGGGATTCGATCCCACGACCTGCATTTTTAGCACCAGTTTACAAGCACGAAGCGAACGCCCTAACCACTGGACCGGTCAGGACGAAAGTCGAACCAGTCGGCACCAGAATAACTAGGATTTAGAATGGACAGACTAGGTTTTCATATAAACCAATTTGGGACGTTCACCCAGCACGAAATCGGGCGTTAGCGTATAAAAAGAAAATGAAGATTATATCTATCATACAATAATGTTGTGACGGATGAAGTTTTTCACAAAAGTCTCGACAAATGTTTCTTGCACGAAACAAAACATATCAAATTAACATGCTCTGTATACTAATGATACAAATGCACCGGTGTGGTGGCTCAGATTAAAACATTCGCCTCATTATCCGGTAGGCACGGGTTCGGTTCATGGCCGAGTTAAAATAATGTAGCCTCCTTAGTGTTCAGCATTATCGGGTAGGAGGATGACGGGTTGGCTCGGAGTCAGAATAATGTGACCGAGTGGTGTATGTGTCAATGTCAATGTGTCTGTTGTGTGATATTTCAGTGAGGCAGCACTATAAAGTCGCCATCAGTGTGCACTTTCACAAGTAGACACTGACTTGATATGACCTATACATGAGTTGAAGGGACGCTAAACCCCAATGCAAAACCACTGAACTCGACGGATGTTTGTTTCTATGAAACGACGCATATCAAGTTAACAATATGTGTATGAGCACATCTTCTATAAAAGCCTAAACCTACAAATGCAAGATATTCTGGGAGTTTAACTAGAAAAACAATGCACTGACTTTTTGGGTCTTGTAAAGAATCTTTATCAAATGAAGTTGCAAGATATTTGTTCCTTGTAAAATCTAGAAGTGAACACGAGGGCCATATGGGCATCTTGTTTAAATTTCGGTAAAAATTAAATTCTTATTCGAAATGGAGTTCTAATTACTTGAGTGTGCATATCGGATATCACTTCATGAATTAGGGTAAAGTAAAAATGAATCGCCGTCGTGTGTCAGGGGAGATAACTCCTACAGTCGTAATTCTCACACAACGAGAGATAACTCTGTCCGGATTGATGTACGTTTCCATTTTGGAAAGACAGAGTGCCAAGAATAATGATCATTATTTTAAGTTCATGCGTTTTCTTTGTTTAGTGTTATTGTGAGTGGATTATATCCATGATCCTTAAGGTTCTTCTATCCAGAAGTTTTTTTTTGGGAGGGGGGTTTGCTCCCCGGTCCCTTATCCTTTCAAAATTCTTTTCTCTTGATTGACCATTGACGACGGATATATTTGGTACAAGGTCTTAAATCTTGAACGACTTGTTTCTTCCTTTTGAGATATTACATCTTGTGTCTTACGTTCAGTTATGCTAGAATATTCTAGTGTTGATTCTTTGACTTTTTCATTGTGTGTTTGTCATTGTGTTCTGTTATGTTCCGTCCTGCTTTTTATCCATCAAGAATAGAGTGAAGAAAGTTCAATAATGGTAGGACACACCCCAAATAGTTTTCTCCATTACCATTAAATATCACTTTAGTGATACAGAGTACAACCTGCTCTAGCGACCACCACTATAAAGAGATCATCTGTACATATAGACCAGTAAAATCAGGTCTCTTGAAGTCTAACTACACATATTTTTATCTGTATATAAAGACCACCTCCATATAAAGACCACATTTTTCTGGTCTCTTTGGTGGTCTTTATAGACAGGTTTGACTGTAAATGAAGTCTCCTTTCAATCAAAGAGAGCGTTCAGCTTATATTTATATTGTAAATCGTTGCAGTAACATTTAAATGAAAGAGTTATTATCAATTTTTTTTAGGTTATTAGGATTTTAATTATTTCACCAATCACCAAGTATAAGCGGAAAGGCGTTAATCCAATTAATGGTGCATGAGACATTCAAAGAGCTGAATGGAATTTATCCGTTTTAATAACACCCACAGCAGTTGTCAATATATCTTACTGAAGATTAAGAAAGATTGAGAAAAATTGGAAATGTATGCCTCATTTCGCTGATAAAATAATATGATTTTATTGATAACATTTACGTAAAGGTATAAATAATTGAAAAGTGATTCCATTCTTGTAAGTGAGTGTTAAAATACACATCCTTTCGGAACCATTTTTCCACCCACTCCATGTCACAACGTGTCATTTCCCGCCATCTGTGGGAGTAATCGCTTATAAATTAGCGTATAGAAATCTGAGACACTGTTAATACACTCTATTAGGAAGATATCTGTGCTAAGTAAGGTATTTGATAACAAATTGAGAGTAAGAGCTCAGTGCGTGTATCTACGACGCGTCTGATTTATCTATGCTGTAGTTGACACAGAGCAAAATCTTTATATGTACAAGTGGTTTCGTTATAACGAAGATCTGTTTTAAACATGTGAGTATATATAATGGTCAAGGTCGTTTGATAATTTCCCATAAAGGGTAGTTTTAAGACAACGCACCCTGGAACTACAGTATATTTAGATATTGAAATATATTGAGTTTAATTCGCTTTTCGGCAACGCACGCCAAGGCACTATTCAGGCTTGCATTAGATCAGAGACCTTTACGCAGAAGAATAGAAAAACCTTCCGCGATTTCTAAAGAGAATATTCTTAGCTAGAAAGTGAAATATATTGAATTATGTAAAGAATCTCGTGTACATAAAACTGAACAATGAAAGAGGAAAAGAGAAATTAGAAAAATAAAAAACACATGAAAAATACTTCCATTGTGTAATTTACCCGTTTTACACCTGCGATACGCTATAAACACAGTCGCACGTAAGCATTATAGTGTATAGTGTCTGCAGGCAAACTAAAACAATGGTCTCAATGGAAATTCATGTGTACATATACAAAAATAACGGTATGTGAATCTGGCTTTATCGGACACACCGTGACTATAAAACTATACGCAAATTAAATTACTTTACTTCAGAGAGTTAAGTATCGAACGCACCTTGGATGTTTTGAATTGATTCGATTAAACCGTAGCGCCCTCTAACGTCATTATGTAATGCCTGGTCGTATGGTTTTTTCGTTATTTCATTACTATTCTTATGTCGCTATAGATAAACACGTTAGCGTTAACTTAACAAACTGCTTTTTATTCTCTTTAAACAAAGTCTTTTTCCGTAATATGATCTATTTTATTTTTTGCAAGAATATCAAGTTATCTTGTTGGGAAACCGTCTTTCTCTTCTGTTGGTATATATGGCCAGGCGCCAGTTCACAAAGTATCGGTACTAATTTATTGATATTTTCATACAGTCGAATTACATGTCGACTGTGACTTTATTTTGTAATATGAATGTCCTGTCGGCGTCTGGTAATGCTATATGTTTCTCGTTTTTAAAATGGAAAGTGTTGCCACATACTAAAAAGTCACGGACACATCGCGGCGGGTGACACATGTGTAGCAGGAAACGCTTACACAGTCGCAAACACCTGGTTTCGCTTCTAGTTTTTGAATAGAATTTCATGATGTTCCCTTTTTTTGTTAATAACTGTATTTTTGTTCCTTTTTCCTGAGTGCGTCTCACGTTTTCCTTTTATTTCCCATGTTCGTGAACTTATGGCTTTTGAATATCGTCTTGGTTTTTCGTATTTACTTCTTCATATAAGAAAGCATACAACTAAAGGCTAAACCTTCCTCGGAGAGTAGGACTAAACAGAACCCTTGCATGATAGTTAGAAAGTTTGTCAGCTCTGGACAAATCATAAACAAGTTTTATATCTTAAATTGCAAAATAAATTCTACCTTAAAAAATGGCCAGGAATTTAGGACATTTACTTCTATTTAAGCTTATTTGTATTATAAATGTTTGCTTTAAATAGATTTATAAACATTGTCTTGTTACCTACCGCAAATACACATATATACATTTGTATAGGCCATATGTGCGATAGCTGATGTGTGCTTTCTTAGAGAAATTTGATTTTACGATTACGTTGTTTATTAAGAAAGCGTAAGATGTTCCATAATACTAAAACAGCATATGTTGCTATATTTCTCTAAGATCAACGCCATTGACGTCATGTGTTGCCCAGAAACGTAGAAATCAATGTAAAATGAGCGCTTGTTTTTCTGATCTGATCTCTAATACGCTTGAAAGATGACAGTTTTACTAATAATGTTTATTTATTTTTCGTTACTAAATAAAGGTTAACCTCTTATAAATAACACTGATTTCTCAAATACTTTTGCTTTCCGTTTACATGTGGGTCTGTGTAATGGTTCTTTAACTGTGTGTCTATGTAAACACGGCGTCCAGCGAACGTAGCTGAATATATCTCCTATATCAAACATGCTGAAAAACAAATACGCATGAAACGAAGTAGGCACTAAAGAATGCCAGAAGTTGTAGACGCGAAAATTGGCTATGTAAATATTGGTTACATGTTAGTTTTTAACATATTTTATTGCCAGTATATTAACACAAAAGGATTAGACACAAGCTGTTACAACTAAATAGGTCTACTCCTAAGTAAGAGACAATACAAATCCACTGGGCTTTAATAACAACGAGAACCATTCCCTTTACGAGGAAAGACTTGTAGTTTATGGAAAGAATGATATATGTGTCGCCGAAAACAGTTAAGGTACATGTAACGTCACTGTACCCAAAATGCGGACAGTAACCAAATTGGGACACTTGTAAGAAAAGTTTATAGTAACAATTGAAGCTGACATAAATCGAAAAACTGTGTTCAATAATAAATTCAATATATGTTTGTTTGCTATATTGTAGATGCCTTTTATATATTTTTTAATGTATTTTATTCTTTGAACAAAAACAGTTTAAAGTGGGTATGTTGACAAACTCGTAATAATGCATTATTTATGCATTATGCAAAATGAACGGCAAGGAACACAATAGGAGTATTGGAGATATTGATTTCAAAGTTGAACTGAAGCTTGACATAAATGAATATAAATACTATAAGAGAGCAAACAAAAATTCACTGTGTCAGAAAAGTTTGTTCCAGATTCGAGGCCTAGTTACGAATCAAACGCAACCATCAGACGCACAAGGAAAGTTCATTAAGAATAGACAAAACTAACATATGTTCCGGGCTAACTGCCTTTACGAGGAAAGAACTAGAGTGTTTGGAAAAACTGATCTCTTGACTAAAAAAGCACATATACAAGCAAAGAAAAGGGCAATATGGAATGCTCAACTGTTGTATAAACAAGTATGGCGATTTTTATATTGGCTAAGTGTACACAATTGCGAAATGAAACGGGTCTAAAGTTAACATAATATCTTTAAGAGTCAAAAACAAATTCCCCGTGCGAGAAAACCTCGTTCCAGATTCACGACATGGCCACGAATCGACCGTCATCAACGGACGCTCAAACAAAATGATAAATTTAGAATAGACAAGAAAATCTTAATATACCGAACTTGCAAGGAAAAACCTTGGTGTTCAGAACAACCGTGCCCTGTCTCATAACAATTTAAAACTGACTTTTCAGAAGATTAAAGTGTTTATACACAGTTTGTATCCCAGCATCATATCTTCTCAATGAAATACGAGTTAATTGTCTTTTAAGCTAGGGTGGAACTTTCCGGACGTTTTATTGTAGCGTAATAACTTAAGTTAAAAGAGCAGCCTTCATGATCATCTCCGTTTAATCTTTCTCTCCGCGTTCCGTTTGGTCTATATGTGTTAATGACTTCATCCACCTGTTCGATTTCTACAAGCCTGTCGACCTAAACACACCTACTTTTATTGACTCCATCCACCTGTTCGATTCCTACAAGCTTGTCGACCTAAACACACCTACTTTTATTACAAAGCATCTTAAAGTATAGTACATTAATCTATATTTGTGCGGAGTAAAATCATAAATTTCATAAAAAGCCAACCAAAAAATGTCTCAAATATTTGGCCGAATTCTTATATATTATCTATAAACTGACTTAAAGAATACAACTTGTGGCTGCATGACTGGTGTTTGTTATACTGCTAGATCTTTTAAATCTAAAAAAAAATAGTCACTAAGCTATTCATTCAACTGTATGGACACTTTGCCTATTGAAGTTTTTTTTATACATATTTTCTTGGACGTCACTCCGTCTGATTCCGACGTCAATCTGCCTTTAATAATTGCTTATAAATAGCAGTTCTTTCTTGACTAGCTTCTGAAAACGTTGTTATTCTTCTCAAACCGGAAATGGGATAGGAGCGCGTGCGTTCGATTTCAAAGGTAACAGGCTATCGACCAACCATGATGACAGACAGACAAACTTTAAACTCATTTGAAGAGATTCTATTTGTATTTTACTGAATATGTAATAAGTACTGACATGTTTTTTTGATTTACGACGGTGTGTGTCGTAATGATAAATTGCTTTGTCTATCCTAACGTCATATCTATTTGCTATCTACGAAAAGGTGTTCCGAAGAACGTCTATTGTTGCATTTTCAGACGGTAAGTATTCGCCGTGTTTGCATAAAAAGATTGATGACAATTTGAACATGATTATATCATTGTTGAATAATACATCTTTAATCAACAAATACACTTCATAATTCTCGTGAAAAAGGAGAAAAATAACATTTGATGTTATAACGTGAAGTATTCCGAGTACACATTTTAGGTAGATGCAACTACTTGCATTTTAATAAACCCATGAACAATACTACCGAGACTCATTTTTGTGGAAAATTCTATAAGCAAAAATGGACGCGGCAATGTTTATTATGTACGGCCATTGTGTTTTGACAATTCTTCTCAATGGTTACAAGTTGTGTCTTTTATAATACAATTACATCATGTTATGTCTACAGCCGAATATTCTAAAGTTTAAGATGCAAGAAAACTGAATATATATAATGACAATGACAATCGCCCTTGTATCAAGATCGATCTTAAAAGGACAGTACACATATATTTATCTCCGATCTGGTTAGTACAATATCCGCAGATAACTTTAGACAATGCGGTTGAGTCGGTTCATAGTATACATTTATGGCCCTCGGGAAATAAACCTTCAAATCGTCTCACATTGTTTATTATACCGAAAAAACCCAAATTAGGCCTAAAACAGTGTCACAATAGGCTGATCCATGACCTGTGCGAGCTCCAGGTTGAAAAAACGGTGTAGTCTCTGAATGCCCACTTTTGAAAAAACAGGTAAAAACAGAAGTGGGCATTCAGACACTAGTTGTTATAGACAGGTAATTAGAGAACAATAGGCAAGCAGTTATAGTCTGTTTGACTATTTGTTACCTGTATTTTTTACCTGTACTATATCTAACTCCTTACTAAAATAGTTGTACTTAATAATTAATAACACAAAAAAGAATGTGTTTAACATATACATTTTATTACTTTAATAGGTTAAAAAAAAAGTGTTACGTTTAGCACTACAATATCACTTGTTTAATATTTTCCACAATTTTAGCACTGTCATATCTACATAAGATGCGCATTTTAATACATAATTTATTACTTTATAGGATAAAATATGGTGAAATATTGTTACATTTAGCACTACAATATCATTTGTTTAATATTTTCCACAATTTTAGCACTTTCATATCTACATAACATGAATATTTTAATTCATAATATACATAAATGCAATAGAATGTAATAACGTTGAATGCACAATAAATTATATATTTTAGCAACTATTAATATGCACAATGTTCAAAATGTTCAATAAGTTAAACATAAAATCTAGGAGGAATACGTTATTTTTGAATTCTGCATTCCTTTCACTGACACATAATTTTCACAAATAAAACTTTTGCTTGAATTCCGCGTTTCTTTAACTGACACATTATTTTCACAAATAACACTTTTTCTTGAACTCCGCATTTCTTTCACTGACACATAATTTTCACAAATAACACTATATTCCTACTAAAAATAAAGAAGATGAGGTGCAGCATCAGCATATCTAATAACGTCAGTGCCGTCGCGGAGTTGGCCCTTGAGCCGGGATAATCTTGTGTTGATGTCCACGTATCTCTTGGTCTTCTTTGGCTGGGTAGCTCCTGCGTTACTTCATTAACGGCTCGAATTTTCTTGAACACGTTGATGATTGTAAAGATGTTTGGATGCGCGTGTTGAACTTTCTTCTTAAGTTTACTATGCCATCCCTCTAGGTGGTTGGGGGTCCTTTGCCGTTCAGTACCATAGTGGTTCCATACTCTGCTATCTCCTTCAATCCACTGCTCTGTCACATAGTCTGTGAAAGCTGTTACAGCCACTGGTAGGTCAACATCTTCAAGGTCCTCCAAGGCATGGAACCAGATATCTTCTATGTCTTCTGATGGCACAAGAGGCAATACAGCAGCAAGTCTGACTATTCGCTGGACATCTTCGTTGTCCCAGGGTGTAAGGAATTTGGAGTCCAGTGTGTTGTGCTTTCCTCCATATACATTCAGCAAAATAGAAGAAGCACCCCTTCATTGCAGCACCAGGAAAGAAAGCTCTTATAGCTTGTTGGGCGGCCATCTCGAAGTCCAGAAAGAATGTAGTTGGGTTCAAGTGTAAATCCAGATCCTCCATCCTCGTCTTCAGTTGAGAGAATAACCTTGAATAAACCCCCTTACTGTTTCCCGGCAAAAGTGCGACCACTAGAGGAAACATATGTCCGTCGACCATCAAATGAAGGGAATAAATCCGTTGAAACAACCCTGGGCAGGTATAAAATGTTTCGTCACAAAAAATTGTGTCAGCTGCTGCAAGATGTGCCAGGTTGATTGCTGTTGCAAATGCGATGATGTGGTTGTCAACGTCATTGGACAGAAGGAATCGGTCGCCAGTAGTCGTTGTTGTCCTATGGCCTTCAAGTTGTATATCTGTTAGAGACTTTGGAAGTTTTGGTGTCAGCTTTCTTCTGGAACGGTACATCTGTGAGTTGCACTTTGTAAATGTCAGTGTCAGGGCACATCAATGATTAGAACTCACTATAACCGGGTATTTTAGTCCTCCTATTGGTTAAGTACTCTACTATAACTGCCATTAATTAGATTAATTAAGTGACCTCTACTGACCTGGGGTTGTTAACATTTTCTGAGTGCAAACTCAGACTCACATTTAAAGTCAGGACTCTAAGTATGATTTAAATTAAATTAAATGTGTATATTATTATCAAAAACTTTTTTTATAAAAAAAATAATAAATATTTCAATATTATAATATGAAACATTTGTTCTGATAATAATACACACACTATAGTAATTAAAATCATACTTACAATCCTGAGTTTAACTAGATCTATATATATTCATTTATAACTTAATAAATGAATAACTTAATAATAACAATATATCAATACAAATAAAGAAAACACAAATATATATTTTGCATACAGGTAAATTTAATCTGTACAGTTAAAATACAGGTAAGAAGTTATACAATATAGACTATAATCCCTAAAACAACAATACACCAGCACATGTGTACATATCAATGTGGGCATTCAGAGAAAATATTTTTTCTAAAAGTGGGCATTCAGAGACTTAACCAATCATACACTTATCTCACATCGGCAATGTAACGCACATTTCATTTATTAACAAATAACCGCTAATTGTAAGAGGTCAACAAATTGAGAAAGTATTGTTTGTTCAATTGTTCTCTGGTCAATCGAACAAATTATGTTCCCTGTTCTTTTTCTAAATTTTCCTTTGGTCGATCGTTGGTGTCTTACTTACAAATTGAAACACTTATAATACAAACATGCAACCTGAATCATGATATTTATAAGAGGAAGGAGCCAAAACTAAATAATAAATATAAATATTAATACATGAAAAAGTCAAACGGACAAACGATAAAGAGAAATACCAACGGATATCAACTTGAAATAAAAAGCCTTAATACACATACAAATATGCAAGGCAAGCTTTATTGTTTTTATCAACTTCATATAAGAGGTACAGTTTTCGAGTTTATAGTGTACAATAATGTTGTAAAACTTGATCTTTCTAAAAAGGGAAATTTTCACAGCACAACAATGAAGACTTGTTGTAGATTTTAAAGTTTACACTATACAGGATTATCGACTGGGACTACATCTATTAACGCCTTAGATGATTGTTTAAGATAATCTCTCTCAATAGTTTAAACGTCAGATTTGTGTTCGAATTAAAGCTGCTGAACGGAATAAAATTCATCCCCGAATGCCGATATCAGACATAACGTTCTACACTAAAGCTAAGTCAACGTGTACATGATGACCGATATCAGCCATGACGTTATACACTAAAGCTAAGTCAACATGTACATGATGGCCGATATCAGCCATGACGTTCTACACTAAAGCTAAGTCAACATGTACATAATGGCCGATATCAGCCATGACGTTCTACACTAAAGCTAAGTCAACATGTACATGATGGCCGATATAAGCCACGACGTCATACACTAAAGCTTAGTCAACGTGTACATGATGACCAATATCAGATATGACGTTCTACAATAAAGCTAAGTCAACATGGACATGATGGCCGATATCAGCCATGACGATTTAGACTAAAGTTAACATTTGCATGATGGCTGACATCAGTCATGACGTTCTACACTAAAGCTAAGTCAACATGTACATAATGGCCGAAATCATCAAATAACGTTCTACACTAAAGCTAAGTCAACATGTACATGATGGCCGATATCAGCCATGACGTTCTACACTAAAGCTAATTCAACGTGTACATGATGGCCGAAATCAGACATGACGTTATACACTAAGGTAAGTCAACATGTACATGATGGCCGATATCAGCCATAACGTTCTACACTAAAGCTAAGTCTACATGTACATGATGGCCGAAATCATCAAATAACGTTCTACACTAAAGCTAAGTCAACATGTACATAATCGCCGATATCAGCCATAAAGTTCTACACAAAAGCTTAGTCAACGTGTACATGATGACCAATATCAGATATGACGTTCTACAATAAAGCTAAGTCAACATAGACATGATGGCCGATATCAGCCATGACGTTCTACACTGAAGCTACGTCAACATGTACATGAAGACCGATATCAGCCATGACGTTCTACACTAAAGCTAAGTCAACATGTACATGATGGCCGATATCAGCCATGACGATTTACACTAAAGCTAACATTTGCATGATGGCTGATATCAGTCATGACGTTCTACACTAAGCTAAGTCAACATGTACATAATGGCCGAAATCATCAAATAACGTTCTACACTAAAGCTAAGTCAACATGTACATG
>JAUMGZ010213139.1:0-11845 GCA_032359645.1 Pododesmus macrochisma | reverse complement strand
GTTATCTAACATGTGGGATACATTTATAAAACCCACCTCTCCAGAGTGACGTAACCTATATGGATCGTAGGAGAAAGCTTATTCTGCATGATGAGACATGCACAATATAATATATGTATATTGACCATATTGTGATATGTTTTCTGAAATTTGAAAAGATAAAATAATTAACTTTAGCATTTATTACTGTGTCAAAAACATTTTAACCTTTTTGATAGGTAGTTTTGTAAAATTTAGTTAATAACTATTATCTTACCTGTAGTATCTTAGGTCTCTCTCCGCAGTTAATGTTTACTGCTGTCTACAGAGCCCTGTCATATGTACTTGCTTTGTTTTTGCCACAAATACCCTACATGTATACATTTTTGGAATCGTGATTTTCTGCTGCACATTTTGATACCGAAAAAAAATAAAATATGTTGACACTGAAGCAAGATAGACATGACTGTAAGTTGATTATTGAGATGCCATTTTCTTGGGCTTGGTCACTAAAAAACTTTCACATTTCACAGAGGTGTAAAAAAAAATCTGGATAAGTTTGGTGAGATGTAGCTCAAACAACAACAACAGACCTATCGTTATTTAAATGGAATAAAACTGGCCTCAAACTCGGCTTGTTTTCCGGGAAAATGAATTCCCAAATTTACAATTGCTTCACATGTGTTGTTTTTCTGACAAGGGCACTCATTTAATGTCCAACTGTCAATCCGACGTATTCATACGCCCATCTTACATGGAAATTGTTTGCATTGTTTAATTACAGATCACACCACATATAATTTACTTTAAAATAACACCAATTGAGCAAGCATAGCACATACAAAACTAAGAAAATATCAAAGTCAACCGAAATAATACATATCCTCAATTTCAATTCGTACTCTCTGTAGCAGGGGCCAAAGTACGAAACTGTCGAGGAAGACCTTATAGATAATTTTCTGTGATTTTTGAATGTTGTTCAATGGCTTTATAGTTTCTTTCTGTGTCGTGATAAGAGAAATACTATTTGTAACATTGTACAAACTGCCTATTGTCTCTATTGTCTCACTTTTCATGAAATTATAATTGAACTGAAATTTATTTTACAGTACCTGCCAACAAGGTACTTCGTTGGAGAGGATGCAATCAAACTGCTGTCGTTATTCAGGGAAGACCTAAATTATCTCGAAAGAACATTTACGGTTAAAAGAGACAACACGTGTATAGAATTGATATGTAAAGATGCATCGATGGAAGACTTAGAAAGAGTATTTCAAAGTCTTGATGAACAATTACAACAACTAAACTTCAAGTGTTTAAAGTGCGAAAGTGCGCAGTGTCGTCTAAACAAGCAGGAAGTGTTTGAGAAAATGCAACATCATCAATTAGTACTGTGTATACCGGCTGATAAATATAACTTGATTAAACTTTACTCTCGTGACGATAGGCTTTTAGAATCTGCATTAAATGATATCCAAAGAGTCCAAAACAAAGTTAACTGCTCGCCAAAAGCTACAGGACGGTTGTCTCTAACAAAGACAACACAGGGGATTACCACCGAAGCTGGTGGCAACGACGTGAGCAAAACCATGACCTCAGATCAAACCTCTTTGAACCAACACCATCACAGTATGGTGAAAATGAACAGCGATGTTGTAAAAATTAACCCAGACATTTTTGAAAACGTAAGGAATGTAAAAAGTAACAACATCAAATATCGAGAGGACAAAACCAAACAATTTCTCCACGATAAAGTGGCAAAACGCTCCGATGATGTATCGAATGTAAAGTTCCGGTTTCGGACATCTTTGGGGCTCACTGTAAAAATTTACAAAGAAAAAATCACTCGTGCGAAGGTCGAGGCTATTGTTAGCTCAACAAACGAGAAACTCTTTGCAGGCGGTGGCCTTGCCAAGATTATATCTGATGCCGCTGGAACGGAGCTTGACAAGGAATGCCAACGATTAATATCAAACAGGGGCCGCATACCTGTAACAGAAAACTGTGTAACATGTCCAGGTAAATTGCCATTTGTAGCAGTAATTCATGCCGTGGCTCCAATATGGAACGAGTATGTCGATAAGGAAGAATGCATTACACATTTGAAAGAGACTGTGAAAAACATACTCCATACTGCTGTTGTCAAGAAGTACAAGTCCGTCGCCATGCCCCCAATCCGTTCAGGTAACATGTTGGTTTTTACATTGTCTAGACTGCAATCAGTTAAGGTTGATTTGAATTGTTTTATTGTAGTATTGGGTCCATTTACCGCCTCCTACTGATATAGACTTTGTCATTGCACACCTTCTAACAATACTACTGAGACTCAAGGAAGGGCTCCAGTTGAAAGTTCCATATATCGAGAAGGCTGGGTCTTGATATTTGTCCTTCTGATTGTTAGTTGGACTATGCGTTGTACATAATTACTGAGCTCACACTGTTGTTATAGCAATAACTTAAGCCAGTTTTAGTTCTTTTTCCCCTGACACATAACTGGGCGAGTGCTAACTCTCCTACGGTCCCCTACTAGTGTTTGTTATACCTGAAAGTTCAATTTGGCTTAGGTGTTGCTGGTGTACCTCTGCGTACCGTCCTAAGTAGGTCCGCATGGATTACTAGTCTTGAGGATTGTTGTGTTGTAAATTTAATTATTTACATTTTGAGCTTAATTGTTTGATGTAGCTATTGTTTGGTTGTCAATGTCTCTCGTTCTGTTGATTCTATTCGTCCTGCAATACGACAAAAATATATGCGTTAAAAGATTTATAAACTTCACGATTTAAAAAATCCTGCTTATTGTACGGGATCATCAACCAAAATAATTTAAGACTTACGAGGAATACACAGAAATTATGGTATAAGAATTATATGCTTAAGACCACATGCATCATATATCTTGTCTCTGTATAATAAAATGTCTGGAGACTAAATAGAATTAATATACACATGAGCTCGAAATAACAGACACCAATTATTCTACTTCATATATTGACCTTCTTAAAGCTGATATCAATTTTCCGCGGTACTCTCTGACAAGATTCGTAATCTAAATTTCATCCCCAACTTCAATTCCCCTTTTTAAATGATTTTACATTTCAACCTCTGCTACTTCCAGTGTTATTATTTCATATAAGTTAAATATATAGTCATGGTTTGGTCTTCCTTCTTTGTGCGTATCACGTTTTCCTTTTGTTTGTCCATAGTCATCAGCATTGCCGTATAACGTCTTTTGTATATCGTCTTGTTGTGTCGTATTTGTCGCTTATCACAATCTTCGCTACAGTCATTTACCGTAATAACGCGTTATTTGTAGAATGTATGTTACGCAATTTGAAATTGATTTTGTTATTTCTAATTATTGAAGGTGTGCTTAGTGTACCAAAACGCATGTGTGCTGAAATGTACATCAGTGGAATCATCGAGTTCTGCGACAATTGCTATGATCTTCAGGGCTTACGAGAGTTCCACATTGTGGACAACAAGGATGACGTGCTGGATTTGATAGTGGAAACCTACAAGAAAGGGGAAACAAATAAACATTCAACGTGGAACTTACATGGTCATGATTCTTATTCTCGTGACTCCCAACCTTCGTCTTCTTCTTTTAAAAGGAAAAGTGACGAATATTCCCATCATACACAACATAGAGGTCAAGGTAGGAGAGAGCCAGCAAAAAATAAATACTTTGGCAATACAGTACACGGACGTCCGATGGATCGTGACACTTACAATAGGGACCAAGGACACGGACGTCCGATGGATCGTGACACCTACAATAGGGATCCAGGGGTTCATTTTGAACGTAAATAACACTTGGATGATAAACAGTTCTATGTGGAGTGGAATTTTGTGGAAAAACTGCATATAATGCTATACAAACGCATTTTCTTGTAACACATATGTAAAACTAAACTAAAGTTTAAAGACAGTGTAGAAAGTGTCTCTTGTTGCGAACACTGCATTTCTTCACTAGACAATAGAAAAATGCATGCGATTTGTTGTCTTTGCGGAATCCAACAGTTATCCCGTTTATAATGTTCGAATCATGTTTGAAGGTATACGCCATATGCACCATTTAACCGTTTGATGAACTTATTTCTTCTTATTTGTAATAATCATTCACTCGTTTTATATTCCAATAACACATAAATATATATCGTTAACCAATTAAGTGTCAACACCTCGATGTTTTGTCATTTCTATATTTCTCTTGGTATGCTTTTTCTTTTTCTTTTTCGCTGAGCGGAAAAAAGCAAAGTTGAGAAACATAGAACATTATTGGTAATATGAGTTTAGAGTTGTTAATATTTGCGATATCGTAAATTATTTCACGTTTACGGATTAACAGAACATGCCTTCAATGCCGTAAAATAAACTCTGCTACAAAAATTATGTTGTCACCATTTTAAGGATTTAAATTTGTTTTTTTTACATTAAAAATAAATTGTAAGGACACGTTTTTACCAAAATAAAGTATTTCAATTTTATTAATTCTGAAATGTGTAAGATGAATTATTTAAAAAGAATTGTCATTTACAATAAAACCATATACACTAATTATTGGCATGCAAGAGTTATATTTCATTATAAATCTCAGAGTAGTGGATTATGTAGCTAATGTTCTGAATTGCAGCAAAGGGACACATGTGACTCAATGATTAGAAACAAATATGCTGGATTGCTTTGAAATACTTAAATGTGGAAAGAACGCATTGTTGCGTCATTAATACATGTGTATATACAATATTCATCAGTTAATATTAATGAATGAAATGTTTTACTTCAGCGAAACAGAAAACGTGACCCATTTCTACTAAAATTAATAATTATGTAATTAATATCGACCTTAAAATTGATGCATCGCACGATTTCTGCAATAACGTTAAATGTACGCTCACTGGACAAAATCAGGTAACAAACATACAGCGCTTTATCTTGCGTTGTGTATGACGTAATGTTCAAATAAAGGAACCTTTAAAAACTTAAGAAAAAAACGCATTTCTGAAGATGACCCAGTTTTCCTTTATTCCGTTAAAGTAAACTATTCCGCAAGTCTGAAAAAACTATAGCGTTAAATTATTACGCAAAAATGAAGACTGGACAAATTAAGGTAACAAATAAATGACGAAATATCATCAAATCAGTAACGCTGATAATTAATTTGATAACATATTTGCAAATTAAAGCAAAAACGCATATCTAAAACATGTTTTATTTTTTCCTTACGGTCTTGAATTTTTCTTTCCAATGCTTCGAACTATTGGGCCGCAAATTCCCGTTCAGTTGTTACAAATGCAGCGCGTCATGTTATGACGTCATAAAATCGACATGACGTCATCAATATCTCGAATAACTTGACATACCATTGGCCGCTCCACTCTTAATATATATGCAAAGTTTCAATACTGTGGCATCTTTGTAAAGGAAATTACGGCTTCTTGTTATCACGATATCTATTGCAATTTTTACATGTTACATGATAAAAATACACTCACTTCTCCACAAAAAGTGTGTCTAGGGAAAAACATTTATTATTTCTATATCAAAAATTATATCTAAAACTTGATAAATTGTAAGAATAATTTATCTTACATTTAACGGGTGTAGTCCTAATATGTTTATACTATTTTTGGTTTTTCCGTAAAAGATGTGCATATTTTCAAAATGTGTCGCAACATCCGACGTTACGTCATATACAATATACATCAGTTAATATTAGTGAATGAAATGGTGTTCTATATATCCCCCTGTATTGGTTTTTAATGTAAAACTGGGCTGTACTTTCGTTTTAGACCCTTGAATTACCTTAAAAAAGCATAGTTCGTTTTTGCTGAATGTTGACTGCATGCTTATTTAAGAGTTATCTTTCTTCTTACGTGAATAAACTGTTACATAACCTTTAGTCGTATCCACTTTAATCTAACATGTCTAAGACATACCAATATGAATTTCTTGAGAACAAAATCAAAATTCTAACTTTGGGCTTTGAGCTTATAAATACAATTCCAAAGTCATTTCATCTTCAATATGTTCGGGAATGATCCAAATGTGTGTACAGTTTTCGCGTGTAGTACGATATATCACATCCACAATCAGAACATTAACAGTTAATCCGTCTTATCTACAATTTTCTTTAATCTGTCCGATTTCGTTATTAGAATGCTTTGAGCTCCTGATAGTTTATATATTATGTTAGTGATCAGCAATGGTCAATGGCTATATCTTCAAATGTTGAACACCATCTCCTTATATAAATCAGTAAGGTTGAATATTTTTTTCGATTGAATGAACAAATATTGTTATTTTTAATTGGATTGAAACCTTTTTCGAATATTTCACATATTCGATGAAAATATGTTATGTATATACGACATACACACAACAAATTCAGTACTTTTTTTAGAAGTAGCTGGTGACAGTTATCGTTTCTACTACAGTAACCAGGGTCTCACTCTTTCAAAAGGAAAACATTAATATTTCAATACATTGAATTAACAATGCGTTTTGAGTATTTTTAGGGCTTCAATAACATGTGTCGTTTTAGCATTATTATATTTACGAATGCTTCATGTTTATACAAAAACGTCACATCAGCTTATATATTTTTCAATACATTGAATTAACCATTTTGAGTATTTTTAGGAACTCAAAACATTTTCGTTTTAGCATTTTTATATTTATTTTTTCACAGAAATGTAACATCACGTAATATAATGGTGAACGTTAATATGAGCTTAACACTATAATGAAGCTTTTGAAAATCTGAAACAGAATTAACGTTGAAACTAAAAACTAAAAATATTTTTTTTCAAAAAGATAATTATTTATACTGTACACAAATAATGCAATACAAAGACTTTAAAATAGACGTACCCCTTGTATATACATCTAATAGCTAACACCACCGAATGTATATGTTTTAATAAGTTTGTAACTCACTACTTCAGCTTAATAATGCAAAAGGAAATGTAAAGACTTTCTTTATAGAAATGTTTGAAAAATATTCTCAATATTCTGTAAATGCTACATGTACCATCCATGCGGGTGATGTGCAAAATTAGAGTTGTCTTTCTTTACTTGCATTTGAACGTTTGAGGCACGCAGTGCTCTTTTCCTTATCTGTATTGTAATGTTGTTAAATGTTTGCGTAAAGTTCATGTTGCCCCTTGCCTTTTTGTCAATATCCTTTGTTCTGTTGATCCTGTTTCTACTAGTGTTGCTTGCTATATTAATATCCTCTTGATATGCCCGCATTATATTTTGTTTTTTCCTTCGTAAAATAATATTGAAAACAGAAGTTTGTATGTGCCCGCAATGAATCAAATTAAACTGATGAATTATAATTAAAAGATAAATAAAACATTATCTCGCTCTCTCTCTCTCTCTCTCTCTCTCTCTCTCTCTCTCACAGTTAAATCAATTTTAATATTTACTTATCAAACGTCCGTCATATTACAAATTCAATCAGTGCCCATTCTACTTATTAATTGATTTGTCATTTATGTATGTATAGTGAAAACATTGACTGTACAAAACTATCTATGACCTATCACAATGTTCAGATAATAACAATTTTGATGTAAATCATTGTTTTATAACGTTGTATCCGACACATTATTTAACATCTAGCCTTGCTGGATGACGTGTCTTCAGCTTTTTTAGGTAATACCTTCACACCATCATGCGCCACGATTTATGTGCGTGTTGAACATTTTATGGGTTTTTGATGAACATCGGATGGTTGTGTATTTTATCATCGACAGTAAAGTTACTGCCGTCGTAAATGGTTTCTTATTTCACAGATTTTTATATCAAAGGCGAAATTAACGACCCGGCGAAATAAATATGATATCAAAACACTGACCTATCCGTGCAATAAAAGATACCTCAATGGTCTAAAGATGTGATAAAGGTAGAATGGCTCAAGTATGAATTTAACACTATGTAAAGCATCTTTACTTGGCGCCTTTTAAATTAGAAGATGCTATCTCGCGATCATCCATTCATGAGCACCGCTGTTCAAATGACAATTTGTTACTTGCGATCTGAAATTGAATCAAGTCGTAAAATGCTTTATCCTGATACCGTGCATAAAATGTACAATTTGCTAGAATAATAATGATTCCAAGATTTACGAGAGAAATATCAACCCGTCTGCTTCATATATTTCATATTTTGCTGTAAAATATCAAGAAATCACGGCCATCAAACGAGGCTAATGTGGCACGTGGGACTCCAGAATGCATATGCACGTGATAAATCAAAAATGTTTGCACTCTTGAAATGTTTTTTGCAAGCGCTTCTCGCCGGATCAACTGTTTTGCAATCATTGTTCATAATAAAAAGCACATTATCTCTCTCATAAAATATGACATTTTATATTTATGATGTTTTCATTTGAGCTGATACTGAAATATACGTACGTAAATACAAACAATCTTTGAGAAACCTTTCTAGAATGTGTATAAAAAGGGATGCATGTGTGCGCCTTGCATTTCACAGCCACTTAAGACCAGCATCCCCCGCATACTGACATTAAAACAAGAAAGATGGACTTAGATTGGGGAATGTATCGTCTATGAATAAACAAGTCAAGTTTTTAAAATAGATGAGAAGAATCGGTCATGACGTAGCAAAAGCAAAAACTATACTTGTATTTTGAAACTGAAAATATGATGTTTGAATCATGGACCCGTCTAAAAAATCGGTACCCTTTCACTATGATGGTCCCTTGCTTGTGCGGTTAACGTCAACTGTCCAAGGATTACCTACAAAATTGTAAACCAGGGCAAAAAAATAGGGTTTCTTCTTTCTTTTTTTGGTGGGGGATGGGGGGTTGGTGACGGGTGGTAATTGTCATTAAATTGATTATTTACAAAATGTGTAAGCTGGCTTTCAAAATATTGTGACCGATCCTGCGAGTATGGGGGCATATTGGTGTATATTGTATGATATAAAATTGCGACAGCACTATACAAGTCAGTCTACATTAGCTTGCCCGGAGTAACATGTATTTAAATAAAGAAACGTAAAGCACAAATACGCAAATATAAAAATATATTACGTCAGAGATGAATCAGTGATAATACATAAAAGTGATACGACACGACACGGAAGGCAATGCACCCAGGAAGCACCTGTAGAAAGATTATTATTAACGGTTGGCAAACTGGTTGAAAAAAGTGTTTGTTTGTTTGTTTGTTTGTTTGTTGTATTGGGGTTTAACGTCCCTTCGAATCATGCATAGGTCACATCTAGATTGTGCTAGCTTGTTACAGTGCACAATAATGACGACTTTATAGTGCCGTCTTTCTGAAATATCACGCCGCAGACAAATTGACATGATTCTTCATTCGGTCACATTAACCTGACACCGAGCCAACCAGTCCGCCTTTAATCAGTAAAGCAGAGCACTTAACAGGGACTTGACATGGTCATGAATCGAACCCGTGCCTACCGGATCACGAGGTTATTGCTCTACCTCTGAGCCACCACGCCGGCAGTTAAGACACAGGTGGTTAAGAACATTAAATGGCAAATAGTCCCAAAAGCAATACACAATGAATTCCCGTTTATCCGTTCTTCGTGTATCCGCGGTTCCCTTGCGATCCGGTCGGTTATCACTGGGAACGGATTCTCGGAGCGCTATTTAGCTCCGTTTATCCGGTTCCCCTGCGATCCGGTCGGTTATCACTGGGAACGGATTCTCGGAGCGCTATTTAGCTCCGTGTATCCGGTTCCCCTGCGATCCGGTCGGTTATCACTGGGAACGGATTCTCGGAGCGCTATTTAGCTCCGTTTATCTGGTTTCCCCTTTCCGTTTTCTGACAGCCATTTCAGGGAAACGGATTTCCATATTACTACATGTATATGGGCATGACTCTCTTAACCGACCAACAGAAGCAATAAATGTATCAATAAATGTATCAACTAAATATGTTTTTTTTCTACTATAACAATAGTCGATTGCGTCCTTATACATGTTTATGATCAATCATTGATATGTTATGATACCCTATTTATTTTATGAGATATACCTCATCTTGCATACCGGGTTTAAATATCAGCTAAAACTTCTTAATTAGAACGTTCTTTCAAACCTTTGAACATCGCGGTGGCTGAGCGGTTAGAGCGTTCGCTTCGTGCAGGTAGACTGGTGCTAGCATCCAAGGTAGTGGGATCGAATCCCCTTAGATGTTAAGATAAGGCAATTTTCTCGCTCCTTGCTAAGAGCCCAGCATTACAGGGTAGGAGAAGGACTGGTTAGCTCGGTGTCAGAGTAATGTAACCGAGTGAAGTAACATGTCAATATGTCTGCGGCGTGATATTTTCATTGAGTCAGCACTATAAAGTTGCCATAAGTGCGCACTGGTACAAGCAGATACCGTCTCGTTATTTGACCTATACATGGGATAAAGGGACTCTTAACCCAAGAAAACAAACAAACAAACAAACAAACAAACAAAACTTTTCTTATGTATGAATTTTTCGCATATTTTATTCTGTGATTTAAACCTTGTATCTTTACATTTATTTCGTATATGATATAGCATTACGTTGGTAAATGATAAAATGGTCGTGTGTGGTTTGAATACTACTTGAATCAATTTACTCGCTAATTGAATAAGTTTTTGTTTCCATAATTATGAAAACACAGACGCCGTCATGCTGTGTATCAAGAGAATTAGGGCGACATCATGTTAAATTAGGATCTTGACGACAACGTTTACTTAAATTTATACTTCAAATTAATTATACTAGTGAAACGTATACGGCTATCCAGTTGTATTTAGATTTGAATACTGCTTTTAAGTCAGATTTCATTCTACTTGACTTACAATTCTGTGTTTTCTAAGGCGCCGTTACATTGTTATTGCGTCTACAAGGCGACAGAGTGACAACACATAAATGGAGTTTAAGTATCTATTAAGAAAGTGTATAACGGCTGATGTTTTAATGCTGTGGAATATTTGCGAAACCATACTCACGAAAAAATATATAATTCGGACGCTATACATAAGTCAAAATTAAAGCTGAGACATGGCGGCGTGTGCTATTTCTAGGCATCGGCCGGCATGTAGAGGTCCGCGAAAGAACGCCCTGAGGACGGTCAAAGTCACAATTAAAAGTGCCCCACACGCTGCCATAACGTTGAAATGGAACTGGGGTCAAATTATTGGCCGTTTATCGTCCGGCATGCACTCGTCTGATGTCCTGCCTATGTCCCTCCGATACCCCTGCTAGCCAAGTGGGAAGCCGGCCAGACGCCGGGCGAGGCCCGGTCGGCGTCTGAATGGCGTCTGAGTTGCGTCTGGGCGGTGCCTGACCGATATATGGATTGTCTGGGTTGTTCAAAATTTGGCCCGGCGCCCGCCCGATGAGTGCGGACATCGGCCAGCTGGCATCGACCGATTTATTGGCGATCAGTTTGCGATGCGAAACACCGCACCGCGTTTTAAGTCCGATTTAAAAGTTAAGCGGCCATTGCACCAAGGATTGTTTTGGTCCCGATAGTACGCGATCCTTTTTTGGTCGATCGGCTGCATTTTTGCCAAAAAAAGTCGGGAACCTGCGAGTACTGTTGAGCACTACCCTATACCTTCGGGGGAAGATCTGATGCGATCGCCTCAGTCCACCGAGGGTCGGGTACCAAAAAAGTGATCGGGTACTGTTTTTAAACATGTTAAAAATCCGCAAACTACTCGCAAACATATCGCAAGCTTATTGTGACTGGGGTATTACAATGTACGTCCGAAACAATTATTCGTTCTTTCTCGTTAATTTAGTTCTTGTGAATACTTGAAAAGGTTAGTTTGTTTGTTTGTTTCATTAGGGTTTAACGTTCCTTTCAACATCTAAGGTCATA